>BQKN01062204.1:34492-52103 GCA_022839385.1 Asparagus kiusianus
TGACATTTTCTCTTTAAATTTCAAGATAAAGGAGAGCATTGTGTATTATTAGATAATGTATTTCTTTACATTAGAGTTGGGTATTCAAAAGGAAGAAAGACACAAAATTGCCTTCTATCCCTAGAAGTGAATCATTGTAGCATTCTTTCTTGTAGGAGAGGAAGTTCTCTAAATATGTTTGCACTTGAATTTCTGATTCTTAATAGAGAAGTACATGCCAATTAGTTAAAAAATTACTATTGATAAAAATTAAACTAGCACATGGAGGTGCAATTACTAAGCTCAATGCATACCACAATAATGTAACCTGCTATACAACTACAGCCTCAGTACAGGACAATTACAATATCGCTTTAGCATAAAAGTGGCTCAGATTCCCTTAAGCCAAAATGTACTTTGGGATATTTTGTTTCTTTACGGTAGCTTCTTCTCTAAGATTACAAGAACATGTTCCCCAGTCTACCACATCAGATATCAATTTATACAAGTAAGCATCAGTAAGCAAGTAACATATTCTACACCTTATCATGGAGAACACATGTTAACTTTATTCCGTGACCACTGTTACATCTTTCTGATATTCTAAATTCTAGATATACATAAATCATTAGGTGCAATACATGAATTACAACCTTCAGTTAAACAAAATTTCTAATCTTCAGCTACTGGTGAATAATAGATTTGAACTCCAATTCTTCAACATGCATATATGCCACAACAACATCCACCTCGCAAACCCCCACCACAAAGAAATCAACCTACACCCTGCAAAGAAACACCAAACAACACAGTAAAAACTTACGGTATATTTAACAATTAATTGCGGATAAACCCCCTCTAGCATCATTGTTTTGAACTTACTACCCATCTATTACAGAGAAAATTTCCCTTCTTTTCCATACTGTAGGTGTAAATTTTGATCTCCCGAAAACAGGAGACTTCGTTTGTATTAATAAGAATAGCTTATTACAAACTAATCAATCAAAATTATAACAGAAGTGGAGGGAATGCCCTCCTTGTTTAACGTAGGGACTTTCGGTAGGTACAGGATGCTTCTCTCCATTCTCGTGCCAAGTCTGCTTCCCTTGGACGATTCGACCGAGGTTGCGGGAGAGTTTCAGTACACAGTAGAAGCTCGGGTTGATGGAGTTCGAATCCTCTAATTCGCCGGTGATCAGGGCTCAGAACTAGAAGAGGACGCTGCAATGTAAGAATTATGTAGAGAGCTTATCGTCGACCCGGTTAGGGGTCGAGAGCTAGTGGTTCGGTTAGCTGATTCAACTCTAAGCGAGTTGCTGAATGGCTAAAATAGCTGAACCTCTTCTTCGTCGCTAGAATAAAAGCTAGCCCTCTTCTATTCAGTTGGAAGAAGTTCTGAACCTCCTCTTCGTGGCTGGAAGAGGTTCTTAAATAGTGGAGAGACGGCGTGGTTACTCCTTGAATCATGGGACGTGATCATGTACTGTTGAGGGGTATCTTGCTGCTCACCCGTACTATGAGCGGTCATTTGAGGGGTTGTGCTTCACATCATATCGCGTAGGAGTGGGAAGGCCCCTCCTCGTATGTGAGGCAGTGATAGCCCACTACTCGAGTGGATTTGGACAGCCTACTATGCGTCGGTGAATCCAGCTCTTGACTTGGACCGGTGAGATGAGTCGCATTTATGAGTGCGCAGGTTGATTTGGCGTCTATTCGATCACTCGTACTGTGAGCGGTTGCTCGATGAGACTGGAGTATTGTGCTCTCTCCTCTTAGGTCATGAGAGGTGAGAAAGCGGGTGCCCAGTACTCGAGTGGGTTTGGACAGCTTGCCGAATACCGACGGATCCAACTCTTGACTCTGACGGGCGAGGTGAACTGTATTTATGAGTGTTCAGGTTGATTTGGCACCTGTACGATCATTCGTACTATGGGCGACCACTCGACGGTCCTGGAACACTGTGCGTTCTCCTTTCAGGTCATGGAAAGTAGGGAAAGCCCGTCAGGTATGAATTTGGCTCTCGACTCGTGCAGGCGAGTTAAGTAAGCGGGCAAATTTGGATGGTCTTAACTCATGCAGGTGAGTCGACCGTAGAGGCGAATCTGGATCATGAGGGCGAGCCTACCATACAGGCGAATCTGGCTCATGGGGGCGAGCCTACCATACCGGTGAATCTGGCACATGAGGGCGAATATAGGGCTTGTGTTGCTTGGGCCTGCGCTAGTGAGCCCAATCCGTGGTTGCAGTTAGCCCTTCACCCTAGTGGGCGGTTCCGATTCGTGGGTGGATTCATGTACAAATTCGTGGCGATAATTTTTACCATCTACAAGACCCCCTTCAAAGTTTTCAAACCTAAACCGGCTTGCGTGTGGTCTGGAACACTTTGAATAAAGAAGTTCTTGGCTAAACAAGTGCATCTGGTTTCTTTTAGGATTTTTAGAAAACCCTCAGCTATCAACGGGTTTGATATGCCTTTACCGATTACCGTTTGAGTTGGGCTAGCCATACTATTCCCCTCAGTATGATGAGCTGTTGAGTAATTTCTCTTAGGCTTAGTGCTAAGGTTTCTACTCTAACCCTTAGCCGTCTGAGGCGGGGGTTTAAACGAGACCATCTCACTGGCGGTTCAAGGCTTTGGACAGGTCGTTTGTCTCCAAAGGCGAATGAGCTATTCAGGCAAAGTTAGGTTTTGGAGGTGAAATTTTGCTCGACTTGCGGATTTGATTCAAGTTTTCGTAGGTGAGACCTTTCCTTTGGGCGAAGCTAGGTTCAGTGTGAGTGAGCCACGCGTCCGCCAATGGGGCTTCGTGCTCTCCAGCTAAGGCGGCGTGGTTCCGTCATGTCACGTTCATTATGATTCGACAATCTGACGTCAGCTTCGTGCATCTCGTTTGAATCATGGCCGTGGTTTTCGAACCTAACCGTCAGATAAAACCATTGATTTTGGCTTGGGTTTCGGGTTTTGACCGGCCTGTTTCCCATTTTGACGGTTCCTTTGAAATGTTGGGGGCGATCTGGGCCATTGATTTTGATCGTGGTCACGTTTCTTATCTGCCCATGTCTCGCCTTTCGAGGGCGATCGTGGCCACGTCAACAACTCCGCCTTTAAATAGGCTATTCTCTTCCTTTGAGAGCTACCATGCTCAAGGATCTTGAAAATTTTCTAAAGAGATAGAGTTCCCGCTCTATTCCCTAATGGCGCCGAAATCTAAGAAGTGCGTTGTGAAGGGAGGAGGTCCTGGATGCTATTCCGCCTGCCTCACTGTCGGTGCGCCCGTCAGCGTGCGTGAGACACACTTGGGTAAGTCAAGGGGTTCGTCTGATGACCCTCTGTAGGTTATAGACGTCGGGTTGGGAGGATGAGTATCGCTTGTCCTCCCTGAATTCAGTCATCCTTTGGCAGCTTCCCCGATTTGGAGCAAAGTCGGCCCTTTTTAGGCGGATTTTACATTTATTCTTAGAGGACGATCTCTGTCTCTATAGGCAAAATTAACCTTTATTGGGTGAAGGCGAACTCATTTTCGATAGGCGAGTTCGACTTTTTCTTTGGTAAAGGGGAGTATCGTTTATACAGGCAGACCTCACCCTGGTTAAGCGGTTTTCACTTTTTGACAGGCGAATTCGCCCGTCTTGGCTTGATAGGCGGATTTACCCTTAGGGTGAATTCTGTCCTGATTCTTTGGTTCTTTCTTGCAGCGACCTTTTCTGACAAAGCTTTTCCAAAGGGCACGGCCATCGGTCTCGCCGGAGGCACAGGTTATACGACACCTCCCCGATTTCCTTCCTTGGATCCAGTGTCTGTATTCTCTGCTGATAAGCCAGATGGCCTAATAAGGAGAGTCACTGATGGGCAACATCTAACGCTGTGTGAGTTGACCACCGACGCGGTGTTGACAGACGAAGCCAGGACGGAGTTACAAACGCCCCAGTTCTTGTTTGGTGATGTTGCGACTGATCCTTCCACCCTACTGATCAAGGAGAGCAGGTGGTTCTGCATGGTGGACTGGGTCTACTATTATCTTCCCAGCATACCGAGAAGTTTTTCAATCGTCGAGTTGTGATCTTTCGCGGTCCCCAGAGTGATGAACTAGGATTTGACCCCTACTCAGGACAGGGTTACTTGCGGCGACTTTACAAGCTCCACGGCTGGGTACGGGGTAGAGAGCTCTTGCAAACGCGTGATGGGCCTACGCCCTGGTTTACCATTCAATGAGCTGCCTGTAGGGGAGACGACGGTGGTTACGGAGACTTTCCGTCATCGCTTCTTCCAAGTCGGTGGGAGATTTTCCCCAAAGGACTTCCGAGCCCCAGGGTGGGTCTACTCTACGCCTGGTAGCCACACCTGGTTGTCCAAGATCACTGACTATGTTTTGGCTGAGAATTCTGATCTCACGGACTCGGAATTGTTAGTGGCCATTCGGGCCACCCATCACAGTTTGAAGATTAACGCCCCCCCCCCCCCAGTTCCACAACGTCTTGGAACTGTATTGCGCAGATAGTGGCACGTTCTTCACCCCCAATGGCGAGCTCGGCCTGACCCTCCATGAGATGTATGATGTGTCAGGGCTGCCTCTGGGAGACTTCCCATATGAGGAGTACGTCCCGAGCCAAGATGAGATTAACCAGCTTTCAGACCGTTCCCCCTTGGTGGTTGAGACTCTGTAGGAGTTGTTCTGTCATTACCATATCTGCCTCAACACCTTAGGGGTAGTGGATCACAAGGGGAAGAAGAAAAGGGCTCCGGGGATCAGCCACAAGAACTGGGCCGATTACCTATTACCGAAGAACGATGTTAAAGGGAAGCATACTCTTCCGCTGGGCGAGTGTAACCAGTCTGAAGTGGAGAGGAGGACAGCCGAAGGGGGAGGCACCGTGACCCTTGAGCATGACGAGGGCGGATTCAAATTCGGCACCGTCTTCCATTCGTTTCACCACCAAGCCAAATCCCCTATATCCGAGAAGGCTCTGCTCGCGGGGTACCTCATGTTGTGGCTGAAGAGGTGCGTAGTCCCCACACATTCGTTTGAGGCACTTCCGATGGAGGTTGTGTATCCCGCGGTTCGCTTGGCCCATGGGAGGTCCTACGCATTGGTATTGGCTATGGTGGCGTGTATCCATCGGGGACTCCGCACAATGACGGCCCAATTCTCCAGTGTGTCGACCGTCGATGAGGGGGAAGGAGAGGTCATCAGGACCCCCAACCCTAGGGTGGGGCTACCGTACACTTAGCTGATGGCGTGGTTCGTATATCACTACGAGTGTTTGATGAGTGCCCTAGCGATTCTTCAAAGAGACGAGTTCGTTCCATTCGTTCAGCGTCTGGAAAAGTGCTCCTGGAAGTGTAAAGACATTCCCGATGCGTGGAAGATGCTCTCCCATTTCGGCTACTATAACTTTTGCTGGTTCTTCCCCTACTTCAGCGGAGGGGGTATGGGGAGTCTCTTAGGGATGTATCGACGGTGGATCATCACACTGTCCGTTCCCACAGTGCTTTTCGATGGTTGGTGAACATTCGATCGGGATAGCACATCCTGCGGACAGGCTCTGCGTGCTACCTTGAACCATACATTCCTTGCAGGTTTGCCCGCCAGTTTGGTATGACCAACTGTACGTGGGAAACATCAATCCCTACCTGCACTTCGAAGGCGAGCTGGTGGATGGAGCCCGGGGGTGGTTCTGGACCCATGCTGGCGGTACCCAGGCCCATTTTGAGCTACCTGTGAAGGATCGTGATTTGCACTACATGCTCATGTACTGCCGGTGGTATCGGGGCGCCAGCACCAATCCCGAGGGCTTTCGGTTCCAGAGTTCCTGTTTGGTGGAACACGGGCGTCCTCCCAGAGGATCTCTCCGTACTTCGAGGCGGAGGGGTCGCCAAACTACTAGGGAATGGTTTTCAGATGATCCGGCTGAAGACATCAAGGGTTTTGACGTGGGTCCAGACGAATCCGAGGCGGCGGAGGCCTGAGCTCCCTCTCCTAGTCTTCCGTTGGATCCCCAAAGTGAGCGGGGAGATCTGACGAGTTAATCCAGGCGGGCGAGCGTCTGGAGCGAGACCGGAACATGATAGCTGGGCGGATGGGGATGCCCCTCCTATCTCCGAGTAGTTCGCTACTCTCTAAGCGATGGCCAAGAAGGCTCCAGAGCAGAAACGGCCAAGAAGGCCCGTCATGGAGAGACTGTTGAGACTACCAGAGCGACGGAGGGTCAGGACGATGCTGAACAGGTGATTATTCCTGGAGTAACTGCCTCTGGGGCTAGAGCTGCTCAGTCCACTCCTTCTGCCGTATCGTGGGTGGCTCCGACGACCTTGAAGGATGCTCTTCCTCCGTCTGGGGTGGGGCCACAGGCGGGGGTTTCAACGACTCATATGCCTGCACCAGGAGGTAATCTTTTAGTGCGGCACTCTCAGGTACAAAGTCGGATCAGCACCTCCTGACGTTTGTGTCGAATTTGTGCAAGTGTAGCTGAGAGAGTGATCTCTATTCCTTCTGATGAAGAGGGGGGACTGGAGACGAAGAAGAGCTCGGTGGTTCAGGTAAGCGTAGGCCCTAGTGTTGTTGATCACTCTGTGTCGAAGGGGCATTTGTCAATCTTCTCTTTGCATTCGTAGTTGACCCCTCCCAGGAAGCTGCTGACAAGGAGGATCCCTCCTCTTGGGTAGGCCATTCGGCCGGAGAGATGGGAGAATCAGAGGCGAAAGATGATGTCTCGATTCATGAGGTGCTATCGAGCGAGGAAGAGGCGTCGGCTTATAAAGACGTGTCAGGCCTACAGGGGGAAGTCCCTACTCTTGAGGAAGCATTGGTTGGGGGTGGACCACCGGCGCAGGAGTCTTCGATCCGAGGGGAGACGTCCACTGTCCCATCTTCTGCGATGGGTGTCGATGCTGCGGTCGCTACCCTGACGGCGTCGGCAGGCACGTCGACTTTGGCGGCGCCTATCACTACTTCCGCAGTCATGACCACCGTTACCTCTCTTGCGACTTCATCCACGGGATAAGAGGCTACCCTCTCTCCCTTGGAGCGTTTGCATAAAAGGAAGGTGGCTCAAACCCTGGCTAACTTCCAAGACACTTTAGCTCATTGCATCAAGTTCGCGTTGGAAGAGAGTTGCCCCTTCGAGGAGTTCAAGGAGGACCTTGATCACAACATGGTCTTCTTAGTCAAGAAGCTTGGTGCTACTGTGGCTAAGCCGTACTTCCGACGTTCAAAAGAGGTGGAGGAGGCTATCCGACAGCTGCTTACCCTTCGCGCGAAGAGTTCTAAAATTATTGACCTCGCGTCCAGTGAGCTTCGAGTAGCAGTGGAAGAGTGCGACCGTCGACTGAACGAGACTATGTCGTTGGAGCCAAGGCTATCGGTAGAGTTGGAGCAGGTCAAGGCCGAGGATGAACGAGTGGCCTACGAACAACAGAAGGCCGATAACCGCCTTTCTTGCCTGTCTTCTGAGATAATGAAGCTAAGGCAAGTCATAGCCAATGCGTAGGCCTCCCTAGCTACTCAAGAGAAGGCTCGTGAACAATTGTTAAAGGAGTTGGAGGATATCGAGTCTCGTCGGTAACTGGTCGCCGGTTCCGTTGAGGAAAAGGATCGAGCCCTCAAGGAGGCCAAAGATACCGTCCAAGACTTGGTCTCGCGCACTGAGGAAGATCTTCGCCGAGAGATTCTGAGGAGGCTCGAGCTTCGTCACGCTGGGGAGATTCATGAGGCGGAGTTGAGGTTGAGAGCTTTGTAATTTGCCTTTGATTTCCTGTTGTAATAGAATTTCTTTTTATTAATGAAATTATCCTTCATGTGCACTCTATTTTTTTAACATGCATTAGTCAAAGTTTGGCCGCAAGAGAATCCTAGCTGCTGGGGTACTCTAGCTGTTAGTGAATTTTAGCTGCAAGCTTGTCTCACCTGCAGGCAGATTCCACCCGCGGACGAATTCGGCACTGACTCGAGTCCCAGGGTGATACGCGAGTCCAATTGGTTTTGACCCGCGGGAATCCAAACAACAAATTCGATGTTGGGTGGGCACAACCTTCTGTGGGCCATGTGGCACTCCGTGCACACGTCGGTAAAGAAGACGTGGGCACGTCGTTTCGCATTAAATACGGTGTAGTGGGGCTCTTAGTCTACTGCGCCTAATTCTTCCCGTTGGCTGAAGATCGTGTCCAGAAACCGCTGGATCTTGGCCATTCACGAGAGATCCGAATTGATCGGCCTTACTCTCGACTATTCAGCCCTAAACTTTCCAATCGAGTGGTGGATAATCGCCTAGGATTAGAGTATTGAATGCCCCTCCCCTTTGTTAAGAGAGGTTATAGTTTCCTTATTGTCTTCTTCAGAGGAGGTCCAAGATTCCTTTGAGTTTCATTCACAGGATGGCACCAAAGGTGAAAATAGTTGCCTCGAAGAAGAGGAAGGAGGTACCCTCTTCGGGTTCCGCCGAGGCCGCCGCCGCTGAAGGTATCTCTCGTCTGAACCTTAATTTTCGTGCGGGCGTGAGTTGGGCAGGTATCTCTCGTTTGACCCTTTCCTATGTTATTGTTGTGTTTAAGAAGAGGTGCCGCCTACTGAAGAACACGTGGCTGAGCCCATTTTAATTTTCAACGATGAATCCGAGGGTACCACCACTTCCCCCACCTCAGACTCTGCCGCTCAACTTGGAGCCGAACCTTGTCTCGAGGTTCCTCCCATCGCAGCACTCGCTCCGGGTCAAGAGCATGTTTCCTCGGGTTCATTATCCTTACAGGCTCACGTCGAAGAGTTTGAGAATGTTGTGAAGCAGGTGATTTCTCTTGTCAACCTTGGCATGGGAAGCTACGACGGCTTCAGGCAGTCTCTCCTGGATCGCATGGCCGACCTTTGGTGGCTGGGCAAAAACCGGCTTGCTACGCGTTGCATGCAAAAGCTCCACCTTTTGGAGTCACGCTTAATGAGGCTAGAGATATTGCTATGAGAAGCTCCGGAAGTTGATGTCGAATCCTTCCTGGTTCATGTTAGGCGTCAGGAGGCCTGGGAACAGGAGGTCTACTCTAGGGAAATAGCAGACTTGGAATCCACCATCGCCTTCTGGGTGGGTCAACAGCACTCATTAGAAGGGCGGATAGGCGACTTTACTTCCACCATATCTTGCCTGAGAGGTGAGCTGGAACAGGCGGAGGTGACTCTGAGGGGGCTTCAATCCGAGATCGTAAAGGTTAGCAAGACCGCTGAGGAGGAAACTCGAAGCCTCCACGCCTTGCGCCAGGAAGATGCTACCGCCAGGTCGAGCTTTGAAGACCGGATTCGGAAGGCAGCTGAAGACAAAGCTCGGGAGGACCACGCGAAAAGGGTGACAGCGGTCAAAGAAGAGCTCACATCTTTTAGTTTGTTGGACTAAGATCTCAAGTCTATGACCGTATTGAGACATTTTACCTATTTTGCTTTTGAAACCATGTCATGACTTGCCCGTTTATGAAATCATAACTTTGTTCAAATGTATTATCTTAAAAAAAACTGGGTGCATGTTTTGCTCCTCGAATGTAATATTATGACTTTCTTGGTTGCAAAGCCATAATTTTATTCAAATGTACTGTCTAGAAGCATTCAATGAAGTTTGTACTTTCTCGTTGTGCACATAATCTTTTAATACGTCGCCATTCAGTGTTTTGCTCGTATAACCGCCGACAATTTCGTGCCGTAGGCTAAGCTCCTCGCGCGATGGCGAACTTGTGTCGATAGCTATACTTAAATGCTGGTGAGTTCACGCTATAGGCGAAACTCCAATGAAGGTGAGTTTGCGTTGAAGGCTAGACTCGACTGCTGGCGAGTTCACGCTGTAGGCGGAACACACGTGTTGGCGAATTCGCGTTGTAAGCTAAACTCAAGGGCTGACGAGTTTTTACTTTCGCCGTCGAAACTCATGTGTCGTCGAGCTTGCATTGCAATTTGAACGCTGGCGAATTCAAACCATAAGTGAAACTTATGTATTGGTGAGCCTTCATGGAACAATTGACTGCTGACGAGTTTACGCTGTAAGCGAAACTCGTGTGATGGCGAGCTTTCGTGGAAGGCCAAACTCGACTGCTGGCGAGTTTACACTGCAGGCGAAACTCGCGTGACGACGAGTTTGAGTTGAAGGCCAAACTTGACTGCTGGCGAGTTTACGCTACCGGGAAACTCGTGTGATGGCGAGTTTGAGTTGACGGTTAAACTCGACTGATGGTGAGTTCATACTACAATTGAAACTTGAGTGACGGTGAATTTGTCTCATAATCGAAGATTCAAATGCGGGCGAAACTCGTGTGATGGCGAGTTTGAGTTGACGGTTAAACTCGACTGATGGCGAGTTCATACTGTAATCGAAACTCGAGTGACGGCGAATTTGTCTCATAATCGAAGATTCAAATGCGGGCGAAACTCGTGCCATGTGTTTGCTTGCGAGCCCAAATGTTTGCCAGCTAAGGCTCTGTTAATGCTCATTAATAGCGAAGCAACAGGACGCTTCGCCTCTCATGCTCAATCCAATCGGTCGGTTTGGGGTCCCGAGAGGAGTGGCCCTTTATTATTGTCGCTGAGCTCGAAGCGGCACAGGACCTCTGAGCCGCTCGATTGTTTGGGATAACAAATCTCGGTCGTTCGGTCTTCGACTATATATCATGTACTTGTTGTCCTTTCAGCAAGGTTCTCACGTCTTTGAGATAATTCGCTAGAAGAGAACTGCTGTAGAAACCCTCTTTGACTCATAGCCTCTGCATCCGACCGTAGTGCCTCTGAAGGCGTCGGCTCTTCTACCACTGTCGTTGACGTTGGTACGTCACCGGCTTCCCCCGTGAGCTCGGCTCGGGGGTCTTCTGTACCGGCTCTTGCATTCCCTTCAGTGGTGGAGATCCTCTAGCGGTTGAAGGGCCTGGTATGCCGAACTACCATCGTCATCGGCGAGGGCGTCAAAAAGTACCACGACGCGCTTCCCCTCGTGGAAGCGGGTCTGGAGTCTGTCCGCCGTGTGGGTGGTCCTCAGCTCGCACGACGATGCGAGCGAGAGCTTGGCTGCTTCGAAGGGTGGATGTATCGCTTGGAGGAGCTGGCACAGGACAACGCTTCGAATGAATCACCCCTCTTCTCGGTACGCTTCATGTTTGAGCGTGAAGATTTGGCGAAGCGCATCCGGGCGAGAGAGGCCGAGCTCCAATGCCTGTGCAAGCAATATCGCGCGGTGTTGGCCGAGATGGACGCCTACCTGGATGCTGCCTTTTTCAAAGATGCTAGGTCCCTTGAAGGCGAGGCGAGGCTGCGGAAGCTCGAACGTGAGAAGGTGCGGCTCAGCCAAGCTGCCGAGGCGGTGACCAAGGGGCTTCAACTTCTTCGCCAGGAGGAAGAGGATGGCGAGGCTGCCCTCGCCAGACTTCTGCAAAGGCAGGAGGCGGAGGCTTGTGTTAAACAAGCGGCAGAGTTTGCAGCTGTCAAAGCGAAGATTGCCAGCTTCAGCCTCTTAAAATTAATGTAGTGCGTCCAATGGTTCGTCGAACATAGTTTTATAATTTTGTCACTGCTAGACGCATTAGACTTCTTAAAACTTTATGTAAGTTTGACCCGTAATGGCCTGTTATACTTTTGCTTTGCCCTTTTGTTCTTCTTGATGTGTTCGGCATGCGCTTGATCTGTGTTTGATCCTCATGTTGGATTCGCCTGCGTTGTTTGGTGTTTGAGTTGAGCTACTCATGCCGTTCTCGATAACATGGTGAGTTTTCAACTATCCTGTTTCGGGCTTAGTCGTTAGGCTCCCTTTCTGCTCTTGGCTGCTCACTGCGTGGGGTCGGATTAACTCCGACTTTTATGTTGCGGTCCGAGGGTAACACGTAGGTCGAGACAAAGAGCAGTCGCTTGCAACTAATTGAAGAACACAATTTTTACTCACCATTTGGTGAGTTGTTGTTTGGGGGAACAGTGGGACATGTTGTCTGTCGAGCCGTCCTCGATAATTGTCGCCGTGCAGATGGGCGGCCTAGATGATAACCGAATCGTTCAGGGATGTCGGAATGTGACGATCAATTGTTACAGGAGCCGTCGCGTGGTAAGCTACTATCCATCGGTTATCCTAAGGGCATGTTAGGATATCCGAAATAGGTCAAGTAGTTCAGGGACGTAGGAGTGTGACTATCGACCTAAGTAATAACACATCGCCTGCTAGGTTATTACTTAGGCTATGTTACTCGTAGGAATAACGGCGCCAATCATCAGAGGTGATCATTAACGTGATGGGGTTTTGTTGCGACCGGAGCAACTATGAGGACCTACTATCCTTTTGAAGAGAATTGGTAAGTTGATTTCGTCAGAGGTGTAGTGTTAACATGACAGTGATCGTCGCGATCGAAATAACTTTGAGGTCCTACCATCCTTTTGGAGAGGATTGGTAAGTTGATTTCATCAGAGGTGTAGTGTTAACATGACAGTGGGAGTCCCGTCATCCTATTAAAGAGGATTGGCAAGGAATCGTGACTTTGGTGGAAGTTTGATGCAGCCCACCCGAACTGCTAGTCTCGCCTGTTTTGAGAGGTTTGCCATAACCGGGAACTTGACTCAAGAAGCGAAGCTCACCTAAACTGTTAGGCTCGCCTGATTTGAGCGGTTCGCCATGACCGGGAACCTGGCTCAAGAAGTGGACGTGTAGGGAATAGTTTAACCTCTTATACCAGTTGGAGGATGCGAGGCCCAGTTTAGACTCATGTACTCGTGGGAGTTTGAGGGAGAACTAAAGGTAGTACTTCTTTAAGTATTTGCCATTAATGGGCATTATGATCTTGTCGTCGTTTGGTTTGACGAGGCGGTAAGCTCCGTTCGAGTAGACTGTCTCTACCACGAATGGTCCCTCCCATTTGGGTTAAAATTTACCTTTCTTCTTGGAGGTGAGAATCATCGGTTGGCGAACGGCCAGTACCAATTCTCCTTCCTTGAAGGCTCGGTGTCTGACTTTCTTGTTGAAAGCCTTGGCCATTCGGGCTTGATAGAACTCAATGTGTTGTTGAGCTTCTAGTCGTTTGTCGTCCACCTTCGAGCTCCGCGAGTCGTCGTTGGTGATTGTCCTCAGTCATCATTCCCGTTGTTAGGGCGACGCGGAGGGATGGAATTTGAATCTTCAATGGCAGCACGGCCTCACAACCGTATGCCAATAAGTAGGGCGTGTGGCCAGTCGGGGTGCGAACCGTTGTGCGATATGCCCATAAGCACTCACCCAGTTTTTCATTCCAATCGCGTTTGCTAGTGGAAATCAGCTTGGTCAAGATCTTAATAATTGTTTTGTTGAAGGCCTCGGCCAAGCCGTTCGCTGAAGGGTTATAGGCCGTGGAGGAGAGATTCTGTATTCGGAACTTATCACAAACCTAGTGAATGCATGGCTAACGAATTGCGTGCCGTTGTCATGAATAATACGCCGGGGTATGCCGTATCGGTATATGACATGGTGTTTGATGAACTTGATCACATCATTAGTCTTGCTCTCTCAAGGGGACGGATTCGGCCCATTTAGAGAAGTAGTCGGTGATCACAAGGATGAAACGATGACCTCTCGCTAACGATGGGGATATTGGCCCGACTATGTCCATCCCCCATGCTTTGAAGGGCCATGACGCCTTCGTCGGGTGCAGGTCTTTGGGAGGTTGATGCATGTAGTTGGCATGGATTTGGCATTCGTGGCAGCGCTTTGTGTACGCTACTGCGTCGCTAACCATCTCAGGCCAAAAATAGTCTATCCTCCACAGGCGATCCCAAAGTTTGGGTCCAGGCTGGTGAGCCCCGTAAACGCTGTCGTGAGCTTCGCGCAGAGCTTCTTGTGCTTCAGGCTCCGAAAGACACTGAACTAACAAGCCATCGTACGATCTCCGATACAACGTTTTGGTGGTCAAATCATAGTAGAACCTCGAGGCATGTCATCGGACAGACTCTCGTTCCCTTGCGTCTTCGGGCAACATGCCATATAGGACGTAATCGATGATCGGGAGACGCCAGTCCTTTAGGTCGGGCTGATCCGAGATTTGATGCGTGGCGTTCATTTCTGGTACATCTTTTAGTCGAAAGAGTCTTCGGCTCGCCATAGTGACCCATTGGGTCGTTCCTAATGGCCGGGCCAAGTTAGCCGCTAAAGACGCAAGGGCGTCCGCATGCGTGTTCTTGGAATGGGGCACGTGCTCAATGCGAAAACTCTCAAATGACCCCACTAGCTTGATAGTCGCTTTGTGGAGTGAGATGAGATCGTCGTTCCTGACTTCGTATTCACCAGTCATCTTCTTGACAATGAGTTGGGAGTCGCTGTAAGCCTCCAGATGCTTTATCCCTAACTTTTTGGCCAACTCGAGCCCGATGAGCAACGCGTTGTACTTAGCCACGTTGTTGGTGCATGGCTCTGTCAAAGAAAAGGCTCGGGGCAACACGTGGCTATGTGGAGAAGTGAGGACCACCCCCACTCCTACAATAATAGAACCACTCGTGCCTACCCAAGACGCACCATCGAAGAACATTTGCCAAATCTCCGGTGACGAAGCCAGGTTGACTTCGGGGGGTTCATCTAGCAAATCTTCAAATAAGTTGGTCTCTGCCCTCAGCGGGTGACTAGCCATAAGATCACAGATGGCCTGTCCTTTTACTGACTTTTGTGGCATGAAATGGATATCATACTGAGACAGTAGGAGTGCTCATCTGGCCAAATGCCAATTTAACGCCGCAGGCTGTGTCATGAAAACTCATATAGGGTTCATCCGGGAAATGACGTGGATTGTCTGACCGACCAGGTAGTGTCGCATCTTTTGGATGGCAAATACTAAGGCCAAACATTCCTTTTCGATCATCGGGTATCGCTGTTCGACGCCTTGTAGGGTTCTACTTAGGTAGTAGGCGCCCTGCTCATAGCCTGCATCGTCATTTTGTGCCAAGAGGGCGCCTAGAGAATGCTCCATAGCCTGTATATAGATGAGGAATGGCTTTCCTGAGATCGGCGTTGCTAGGACAGGCGGGTTCGAGAGATAAGCCTTGATCTCCTCAAAGGCCTTTTGGCAAGGCTCGTCCCACACGAAGGAGGTACATTTCTTCATAAGTTTGGAGAACGGTTGACATTTGCCCGAAAGATTTGAGATGAATCTTTGGATGTAGGCCAATCGTCCCTGAAGACCCCTTAATTCTTTGAGGTTCTAGGGCGGTCGAAGCTCTTGGATAGCTCACACCTTATCTGGGTCAATTCGGATTCCTTTTGACGTGACGACGAAACCGAGGAATTTGCCTCTAGACATCCCTAAGAATGACTTTGTGGGATTCATCTTAAGTTGATGAGTCCTCATGAGTTTGAACATTACCCTCAAGTCTTGGAGGTAGTCCTCTTTACAGCGACTCTTCACGACCAGGTTGTCCATGTAGCATTCAACCGTCTTCCGTAGGTAATCTCGAAAGATTATGCTCATGGCACGTTGGTAGGTAGCGCCGACGTTTTTGAGTCCGAAGGGCATGACTGTGTAGTAGTACACCCCCATAGGAGTTTTGAATGAAGTGTGTTTCTCGTCCTCGGAATGCATTTTGATTTGAGTGTACCCTAAGAAACCATCCATGCGAAGACATCTATGTAATCCCGTATGAGGGTGTTCACGGGAAAATTCGTGTCTTTCTTCATTGATATCATTGCCATCTCAATAACTGTTTGTCGGTTGCAAAGATCCGGTCTTTTTATAAGATCCGGTTACAATGAAAATCAAAATAAAAGAAAAGAAAGATTACAACTTTTTCTCTTGTTTGCCGAACAAATCGCGAGCTCCTGTTTTGCGGTCACTCGCTTTGTGGGTTGTTTGCCTGCGCTGGGGTTGTTTGCCGTGGACCACCGTGAGATCTAGATCCGGTCGGATCTACGCAGTATAACGGCTATTATTCCACCAAGGGAGATAATAGCCGGGAGGGATCGTTTCACCAAGGAAACGATCGCTCGAATCTCGGGATCAAAGAACGAAGCTTTGATCCGGAGTATGTACGCGTAGATCTGAGATCCGGTCCTCTCGAACACCTGCCTTATTTGGCGTTGACGATCGCCGAGCACCAGATCTGAATGAGGGAGTCCCCGAAGTCCTAAAGTTCGAATCTTTTTATGTTCTGAATCTCCAATCCAGCAGGGCTTCGCCTCCTCCAAAATCCAACCCTTGAACAAATGAACCACCTCTCCTATTTATAGGCCCTCTTCACTGTGCCCGTGTGCACACAAGAGAGGGGGGAACCGGCCACCTCAGGGTGGCTCGACTCATGCCGAGCCCTCCCCCGGGTGTGTGGGTTCCGTCGTTTTGCCTTGTCCGTGATTCGGTTCGTTGTTGATCTGGACTTTGATTCGGTTGTGTGGTTGACTTGGTCCGGAATCGATTTGTTGAATTGATTCCCGATTTGGCAGTAAATCCACTTCTGAGTTCGAGTCCGAAACTGATCTTGATTCGATCGCGATTCATCCGAGTTCACTCTTGTTTAGATGACTCGTTGACTCTTCGAACCGTTGGCTTGATTCCGCATGCGAATGGATGCATTCCGTTATTTGCGTGCGGTTCATTAGCCTCGTTAGTCCGCTTCGTCGCGTATCGCTTGGCTTCGGCGTTGTGGGCTAACAGTTTTGTTTGGATACATCGCCCGATGGTCCGTTTGTTGAATCGGCGTCGTCGAGCTGTGCTAAGGGACCTATAGGCAATTTTATACGCCTACAGAGGGCAATGAGGTCCTCTTTTTCCTGGGGTGGTAGATTGTCGCTGATGAATATGGGCTTGGGATTCGCCTCGTCCCCCATGTTCACCTGGAGGATCTCATCTTTGGTCGGTGGTTCACGTTGCTCGAAGCGGCTGTTCCACTGAGCATTAACGTGGCGATCCCATGTCTCGTCGTAAAGCGGGATTTGTTAATCCTCAGCCATTTTGGCGGGGTCGACTTCAGCCATGTTGACCGTATGGTTATCGAATAGATCCCTCACGCTGACGTCTGAGTCCCATGCTGAGGTAGTCGACGATCGATCTCCCGAACATGCATAGTTAGAATCCTCGTTAACATAACAGCACAAATCCGATGAGGAGGAGGAGTAGCCTAAGCCTCTCCGAGTCCGGTTAAAGTAATTTGAGGGTTTACTTTTGGGTACATAAGCAGGTCGGATGACCGTTTTGCACCCTCAGCCGTAATTCAGGCCCTCTAAACGAGTGATGTCATACCCCATGTCGCTCATCATGCGCTTTGCGACTTGACTGTATTGTGAAAACTAAGGCGCTGGGTCCTCGTCTTCAGATTCATCCCATAACGTGCATATGGGACGATCGATTCGACCAAAGATAATGTCTTTTTGATAATTATTCCGGGCAGGCACGACGAGCACAGCTTACGATGACTCGATCAGCTGTGCTTTTGTGACGTATGACGAGCATACCGGCAAGTGCAGGTGTTCGCGGGAAAATTTGTGTTCTTCTTCATTGATTCCATTGTACACTTTCGTAATAGTTTATCGATTACAGAAATCCGGTCTTTTTATAAGATCCGGTTACAATGAAAAATCAAAATGAAATGAAAAAGATTACAACTTTCTTTCCTTGTTTGTCGAACGAATCGCGAGCTCCTGTTTTACGGTCACTCGCTTTGGTGGGTTCTTTGCCTGCGCCGGGGTTAATCCG
>BQKN01062204.1:52113-73011 GCA_022839385.1 Asparagus kiusianus
TTGGCCGAGCCCCCTTAGGTGGGTTTCCGTCGCTTCGTCGTTTTCCGGTGTTTCCAGTTCTCCGTTGTTCGGATTTGATTCGGTTTCTGGAATCGACTTGTTGACTTGATTCCAAATATGGCAGTTAATCCGCTTCTGAGTTCGAGTCCGGAATTGATCTTGATTCGATCGTTATATCACCGAGTTCGCTCTTGTTTAGATGACTCGGTGATTCCCCGAAACGTTGGTTTGATTCCGCGTGTGAGTGGATGCATTCCAATGCTTGGGTGCGATTTGTTGGCTTCGTAGCCTCGTTATCCCGCTTCGTCGCGTAATCATCCGGCTTCGGTGTTGCGGACTAACGGTCGTGCTTGGATACGTCGCCCGATGGTCGATTTGGTCGAATTAGCGTCGTCGAGCTGTATAACGGGACCTATAGGCAATTTTATACGCCTACAGCAGGGAGGAATCGCTACAGAGTTTTGACCATAGGTCACCGGTTCATCATCCTCGGATGTAGAACAAGACGACAAATAAGCAAAGTTAGATTTCTCATTCATGATAATCTCCTCCGCCCGAATAGCGTTGGTTACATTGTGACTTTCGTAACCGATTACAATTGACTCGAAGTCATTTAGGATTAGGATGTCGCCGTACTCAGGTTCGCTATCCGCCTTGTTGCCACTCTCCAGTTCTTCAACCGGTGGCTCGTCGGGGTCTTGGTACAGCAGAGAATCTATGAAGTAGTTTTCGACGCCTTTGAAGGGTTGCTTGTCGGCCACCACTGTTTTCGCTTGTTCGTAATCGTCCACATACTTTAGGCATTGGTGCAACGTGGATGGGACTATTCGATTGCCATGGATCCATAGACGTCCTAAGAGTATGTTGTAGGAAGGCTCGGTGTTGATAACATAGCAGGTCACCTCCGTCTTCATGTCGCCTTCAGGCGGATTTTTCCGAGCGGTCGAGTCCCTATGGCATTAAAGCCAAATATGGTCGTGGTAGTCGTGGACAGACACTTTGGTGGTATCCCTAGGTGTTTGATCAATTTCAAGGGGATAATGCTCAATGCGGAACCTGGGTCGACCTAAATTCGATCTACCTTTGACGAGCCAACATACCCCATAAAGTACAAGGGTCTGTCATGAGACGTGCTCTTGATGAGCATGTCCTTAGGAGTGAAAGTGATGCACGGGACCCGTCCCTCGGAGATGTGGCAACATATCGCGCATTCCTGCTCTGCATCCTCTTCCCTCGAGAAATGGGTGGAGAACACCTCTGAGTTGGCCAACGCCTCTTATAGGGCTTCCCGGATAGGCCCGGATAGCCATAGGAGGTCGTACATGGTAATTCGCGTGGGGATGCTCTTCAGCTGTGCGAGCACATTGAACCAGAAAGGTTGGCAGCTTGAGCTTGGCCTGTCTGGATTGGGAGGGGTTGCCGCGGCTAGCCTCGTGGGAGGTCTCGTCGGGTTCTCCGCCCTCTTGGGATATTCCTTTGCAAATTCTTTCCCTGCTCTCATGGCGAGGACAGTGGTTTCCTCTTCGGAGTCGGTCGGGTCATTGCTGTGTTATCTCTACCCAGGATGGCGGAGACAACATTGCAATGTTTCCCCTTAGTTCCTTTCGAGGGTTTTGCAGTCCATTGCTCGTCATTGAGGAGGTCCGGATGGACCCACATCACCTGACCCGATGGCAGAGTCTGTGGAGTTAAACCCTTTCCTCGTTAGTTGTGAGGGTCGCCATTAGTGATCTTCAAGACTACCTTAGGGATGGGAATTACCCCTGCCGGAGCTTGGACCTCCGGGAGATCTATCCCAAAGCTCAAGGTTATCATATTCGTGGTCACCTACTTTTGAGATTTCTCCTTCTTTAGGACCCCCGCATTGTAGAGGGATTGGAGCTTATCCTTGAGGACGTAGCACTTAGTCGTGTGGTGGCCAAGAAATCTGTGATAGGCATAATAACTCGGGTCATTGGTTTTATTCGCCTCCTCAGGTTTCGCGACCTCTGGCAATTTGATTCGATCGCTTTTGAGTAGAGTATCAAATGTCGCCACCACCTGGTCTTCTTTGAAGTCGTATTGCCATAGGGGGCGTTGTTCAAATTGTCTGGGCTTCGGCTTTTGAGCGGCCTTTGGTGTCGGGGTAGAGTCAACAGCCATGATCTCTTTTCCTCTCGTTCGAGGGGGATTCTTCGGCACATTTGGTTCCGCAGCTCCATTGTTGGGCTGCGGCTCTTCGGCCTCTAGCCTCTTAATCATATTTTCCACCTGCTCGCCCTGACGAACAAGCTCCTTCCATGTCCGGGTTTCCACCGCACCTACTTTGGATAAAATATGGATCGAAAGGTTCTTGTGGCACATCTCGATCAGGGTGGACTCGGAAACTTGGTCCCGACAGTGGACTGATCGGTTCCGAAATCTCTTCACGAAGTCGTTGACTGACTCCGACCTCTATTGCTTTTCAGCGATAAGGGTGGCCATCAACACTTCCGTGTCATCATCGAAGAAGCGGGCTAGGAAGAGCCTTTCAACGTCGGCCCATGACTTGATAGAGCCGGGTTCTAACTTGCGAAACCATTCAAAAGCTACCCCCTTGAGGGTACCTATGAATAGCCGAGTGAGAATAGCGTCATTCCCCGGAAGGAATCCAGTCTGCGCCATGAAGTAGTAAATGTATTGCGAGGGTGAGCCCTTGCCATCAAATTGTACCAAGCTAATTGGCTTGAACTTCGTCGGGTATGGGACTGTGTCCTATTTGACAGGATAGGGCCGGACCACCCCCAGCTTGTTCATGTTCTGCTGGAGCTTCAGCGCATTAAGCTGGTTTTGGAACTCGTCGAACCTCTTATCGCGGGTGCTACCCCCAGTATACGACATTCCTAGTGATGTCTTGGAAGAGTAATTAGATTGTGGATTACTGTTATCTTCCGTCTCAGTCGCTGGCGATGGGGAGTTACCTACTCCTTATCACCTGTTCGCCGGGGAAAGGTGCACTGGGTTCTTTTCTTCTTCTTCTTTTTGTTCAGAAGTTGTTCCATCATCTCTCTTAGGGAATCGATGGTGGCCTGTTGCTCCTCAAGCTTTTGGGCCACCATCTGTTCGTGGGCAAGTTTAGTCATATGTACTCTTGTTAACGCGTCCTGACTCGAGCGCGAGGTTTGAGACGTGGCTGCTACGTAGTGATCCTTGTCTTCACCGTAGGAGGGAGGTGCTAAGGTGGAATAATCAAACCCGATGCTCACCCCCTTGCGACTATGGGTACGCTGGTATATGTCGTCTTGTCCGTGTTGAACAAGTCGAGGATTAGGCCCCAGGATGGAGTCCGAATCTGGAGAGTCGGAAGTATCACCTTACCCCTGTCCGTCATGTTGATTGTAACGGACAGGAGCTCTAGGTCGTCGGTGGCGCGTCCCCTTTGGCAATGACGCCTTTGACGAGTGGGTCTCGGTCGAGAAGGTTGTCGAGAGAGCCTCTCGAACACTGAAGGTTTCGCCGTTTCTTTACATTGATAGTCGGTGAGTACTGTCTGGATAAGCCTTTCGCAATGGCACTAAGGACTCGCCTCATGTATGGTGCATTTGCAAGTTAGGTAATCCCGGAGGTCTTCCGTGGGTGATTGGCGACCACCCCTAAGGTCAGATGGGTCGCCTGAGTGATCGCACAGAAGGGTCGCCTAAGTGATCGCACAGAAGGGTCTTGGATGCACCCCTTGTCATGCGCTGGGTGGAATGCCTGGATGTCGGAGTTGGGTGAGTTTGCCTTGACAGGCGAACCCTCACGTTCGGGCAAACTCCAACATGTGGGCGAAATTCAACCCCTCGCTCGCGTGGGCGGGTTTGCGAGGCATCACCTATCGCCTTGCCTCTGGGGTCAAGGCTTTCCCGCTGGTTATACTCATCCGTCAAGTGGTCCTGGCAAGATCCGCCTGCCCTTGAGGGTTCTCCTACTTAGGCAGGCTCGTGCGCTTACGGTGGTTTATTTGTATCGGGGATGTGACCTGAGAAGCGAAGTCCATCTGTGCGGGTGGCCCTGTCCTTTTCCGTTGGTGCTCCTGGTTTGGTGAGCCGTCCGGTGTCGGGCGAATTGCTTCCTCGTCTAACATTTTTCGGGCCCGCGCGGTAGTCTAAGCCTTTGTATGAGACGAAGGCTCGGGCCTCCTGTTTAGTGAGTGTCTGCCATCGTCGTTGGTGAGCTCTTCTAGAGAGAAGAGCGTCCACGTGGGCTGTGGCAGAATGGGCTGTGCCGGAATGAACCGACGTTTCTTTTGGGACAATCGTCTACGGGGGCTGCTTGGTGACCCATCTGGCAGATTTTTGCCCCGGGCTCTCGACTTTTGGGCTGGCCTTAGTCGACTTCGAGGGAGTAGGCTCCTCCGCTAAGACTTGGGTAGAGCTCTCAGGCGCGGAGGCTTTGACCGTTTGAGGTCGGCCTCTACGCACGACTCTGTGGCATTTGTAGGACGCATCGCCACCAGAGGAGGAAGCAGACAAGTACTCCTCGTACTTGGTTTGGTCGAACTCGATCTCTAGGGACTCTACAGTCATCCCAATAGCAACCTCGTTGAACTGAGTTACCACCATTTCGGTTGAGGAAACAGCTTCTCCCACTATGGTCGCCATCTTCTGTATGTGTAAATTTTAATCTCCCGAAAACAGGGGACTTCGTTTGTATTAATAAGAATAACTTATTACAAACTAATCAATCAAAATTATAATAGAAATGGAGGGAATGCCCTCCTTGTTTAACGTGGGGACTTTCTGTAGCTACAGGATGCTTCGCTCGATTCTCGTGCCGAGTCTGCTTCCCTTAGATGGTTCGACCAAGATTGCTGGAGAGTTTCAGTACGTAGTAGAAGCTTGGGTTGATGGAGTTTGAATCCTCTAATTCACCGGTGATCAGGGCTCAGAACTAGAAGAGGATGCTACAATGCAAGAATTATGCAGAGAGCTTGTCGTCCACCCGGCTGGGGGTCGAGAGCTAGTGGTTTGGTTAGCTGATTCAACTCTGAGCGAGTTGCTGAATGGCTAAAACAGTTGAACCTCTTCTTTGTGGCTAGAAGAAAAGCTAGCCCTCTTCTATTCGGTTGGAAGAAGTTTTGAACCTCCTCTTCATGGCTGGAAGAGGTTCTTAAATAGTGGAGAGACGGCAAGGTCACTCCATGAATCATAGGATGTGACCATGTACTGTTGAGGGGTATCTTGCTGCTCACCCGTACTATGAGCGGTTATTCGAGGGGTTGTGCTTCACGTCATGTCGCGTAGGAGTGGGAAGGCCCCTCCTCGTATGTGAGGCAGTGACTGTCCACTACTCGAGTGATTTGGCCAGCCTACTATGCGTCAGCGAATCCAGCTCTTGACTTGGACCGGTGAGCTGAGTCGCATTTATGAGTGCGCAGGTTGATTTGGCGTCTGTCCGATCACTCATACTGTGAGCGGTTGCTCGATGGGACTGGAGTACTATGCTCTCTCCTCTCAGGTCATAAGAGGTGAGAAAGTGGGTGCCCAGTACTTGAGTGGGTTTGGACAGCTTGCCGAATACCGGCGGATCCAACTCTTGACTCTGACAGGCGAGGTGAACTGCATTTATGAGGGTTCAGGTTGATTTTGTACCTGTACGATCACTCGTACTGTGGGCGGCCACTCGACGGTCCTGGAACACTGTGCCTTCTCCTTTCAGGTCGTGGAAAGTAGGGAAAGCCCGTCAGGTATGAATTTGGCTCTCAACTTGTGCAGGCGAGTCGAGTAAGCGGGCGAATTTGGATGGTCTTAACTCACGCAAGTGAGTTGACCGTACAGGCGAATCTGGCTCATAGGGGCGAGCCTACCATGCTGGTGAATCTGGCTCATGAGGGCGAATATGGGGCTTGTGTTGCTTGAGCCTGCGCTAGTGAGCCCAATCCGTGGTTGCGGTTAGCCCTTCACCCCAATGGCCGGTTCCGATTCGTGGGTGGATTCATGTACAAATTCACGATGGTAATTTTTACCGTCTACACATACCAACCAAATATAAGAAAAGTGCATATATTGATTTCCCACCACATTTTATTTGTGAACCAAACCCAGACAATCTATTTCTTAGAAAAGTTTGGAAAACCCAAAACTTGGATTTCTTTACATGGAATTGTATTTCCCAATATATGGGAAACGAACCAAAAAGCCCTTCACTAAACAAAAGAGGGCCAGAAAACCCATTTCATGTCTCAGGTTGCTCGGTAAAGGTTAAAAGAACTCATATTTCTCCCTTGTTTTTATTGTTGTTTTTTTAAAGGATTTGATTCCTTCTTATTACTTTTTCTTGTAAGAAAGATTCTTGCTAAAAACTCAATTTTTGGGTTTGTCAACTCTTGATTCACTAGCTTCAGAGAATAAAAAAACCAATCATGTTCTTTCTTCTTCCTATAAGAAGAATATGGAAGTTTTGATTGTTCTATTCTAGAATATTTCTTTTTTTCATTTATCCATCTTGAACGGCAAGTTGAATCTATAGAAAAGCGGGATATCCAGGATTTTGTTCTGCTACAAATCCTGTACCAATGCTCTATGATATGGAGTCCCATAGCAGGGGAAGGTATCCCTAGACCCTTACTCAGGTACCTGGATAGCATTGAGAGGGTCAATTCTGTTGCATGGGCCAAGTTCTTTTATAATGAAATTATCAGGGGTATTGGAGTTGCTTTGGAGGGAATTAAGAAGAGGCAAAGGGTCGTATATGTCCCAGGTTGCATGACACTATTATGTGTAAGTTCCATATTTTACTTATCTTGTTTCATTCTAGTTCGTACCTATGCATTGTTAGTTCTAACTTATTCTATGTTACTTCTGATGTATACCATGTTAGTTCTAATCTACACAATATTAGTTATGTTGCATATTTTGTTAGTTCTAATTTGTTTCGTGTGAGTTCTAATCTGCATCTTGTTAGTTTTAAGATATACCATGTTAGTTCTATCTGCGCCCGTGTTAGTTCTATCATATATCATGTTAGGTCTAGTCTAGTATTAATTGTTAATGCTAAATATATTTGCTATAGCTTTAGTACTACGAGATGACCGGCATAAAGAAATATGCCCTTCTAGACACCTCCAGACCTCCAATGACAAATTGGGCACCAGAAGAGGAGAAAGTACCATCTATTAGGATGTCGACAATTACGTCAAAGGCTAAGTCAGCGTCAATTACTTTTGTCCATAAGCCTATTGCGGAGGTCGCTTCTCCAGGTCATGTTGGTGCACTTCCTGCTAGACAGAGGGGTGAAGGTCCCGCTGTACAGAGGGGTGAAGTTCTTCATCAAAAGCGTCAGGCAAAGAGGAAGGCTATCCACGAAGAAACTACTAAGAACTTCTCAATAGGCTACGTAAGTATCCTGTTATGTTAAGTCGTACTTATTTCACACTAACTGCAAACAATATCCTAATTATATGTATTAATAATAGATCATGGCAAAGCATATTGACGTTGCTTTTGACGATGAAGAGGAGATCAATGTTCTTCCCATTGAGCAGCAACTCACATTTTGGAGAAATTCTGCTAAATTTCACAAGCGACTTTTTGTTGCTACAAAGTAGACCAAAAGCAAATATTGTAAAGAATTCATGATTGATATCAACAAGCTTAACAGGATAATTGAAAATTTTGGAAGACATGATGAGGTTATAGATCCGGTGGTGCTCAAGGAAAATATCAAATAGAAAATTGCAAATGAAATAAGGAAGAAGCGACGGGAAGCTCAAGAGGAACAGAAGACCAAAACAAGCAGTGTATATAAGGAAGAGACCACCATGCAAGAACATGTACATAAGATTGTTGAAGAGGATGTGAAGCATCCTGCTGACGATGAGGCAATAGAAGAGGAGCTTGTTATTTCCCCAGCTGAGGGGGTATATAGTAAGGTTGACCCGACTGTAGATACTAAGGTTGAGGATAGTGTAGATAAGGAAGATGAGCATATTAAAAATGAAAATTTCATTGTAGATAACAAAGGTTTTGATGAGTATCATGTTGATAAAGAAGAGGAGCATATTGAAAATAAAAATTTCATTGTAGATAACGAATGTTTTGATAAGGATCCTGTTGATGGTGTAGATAAGGAGGAAGATATTATAGATAAGGAGGAGGAGAATGTAGATAACTTGGAAGCACAGGAGGAAGAGGATCTTGTGAATATTAATCATGATGTGGACAAACTTCTAGAAGTTCTAACGAGCAATGTGGAACCAAAGGGTAGCCCACAGCCAAGAAGGGTAAGCAGGAGATCTAAATGGAAGAGGACCGCATATACTGAAGGCAAAAGAAAGAAAAAGGAAAAAAATTGAAATAGATATACTTGAAAGTCCTGAACCAAAAGTAAAACTAGTTGACAAAGTTACTCATTTTTACCCCGGTAATTAAATCCCCAATTGGGATGCGCTGAGTTTGAAGCCAATGACAGATGATGAGGTAGCTCTATTAGGAGATCTGAATAAAGAGTTTTCAGACTCTACATTGTTTAACTTACACATAATAGATAGCACGTGTGCTTTTGTACATAATTTAAAGATATCATCTCTAGTAGTAGATAGACTCGTCAAAGCTTAATTTGAGATCCTAACCAAATTTTGCTCTCAGAAGGTTCACAAGTAAGTTTTAGTTGACTATTTTTATGCTATTTATTCACATTAGTTCTAATTCATGTTAGTTCTAATTTTTAGGAGATATAATGTTATAGTAACATCCAACAGTAGTATTAACAGAGAAGAGTTGTTATATTTGCTTCGTGGTGGTCGACTTGACGACAAGGTTAGATTATACATACTTAATAATTAAAAATGTCTTGTTTAAATTGAATTTTAATGTTTCATAACAATTACAGATGGAAGAAGCAATATTGGACATGCTTAACCAAGAGGCATATGACAAAGGATATGGAGTCGTATCAGTGTTCTTTCTTGTAAGAACATGCTATTTCTAAATTCACCGTGCATGTTTGATTGAAATGCATGTTAGATCTTCTGTTATCCATGCTAGTTATACCATGTTAGTTCTAGTTTATAACATGTTAGCTCTAATATATATGGCGTTAGTTCTAATGTACGCCATGTTAGTTCTATTCTGTAGCGTGTTAGTTCTAATCTACACCATGTTAGTTTTATTCTGTAGCGTGTTAGTTCTAATCTATACCATGTTAGTTCTATTCTGTAGCGTGTTAATTCTAATCTATACCATGTTAGTTCTGTTCTGTAGCGTGTTAGTTCTAATCTACACCATGTTAGTTCTATTCTGTAGTGTATTAGTTCTAATGTACACCATGTTAGTTCTATTATGTAACGTGTTAGTTCTAATCTACACCATATTAGTTCTATTCTGTAGCGTGTTAGTTCTAATCTACATCATGTTAGTTCTGTTTTGTAGCGTGTTAGTTCTAGTTTATGGCTTGTTAGTTCTATTCTGTAGCGTGTTAGTTCTAATCTACATCATGTTAGCTCTGTTCTGTAGCGTGTTAGTTCTAGTTTATGGCTTGTTAGTTCTAATTTATTACATGATAGTACTAACTGATGGCATGTTAATTCTAATTGATATGATGTTAGTTCTATTGTGTAGCAGTCCAAGCTCATGTTAGCTCTAATTTCAACTCAAACATGATGTGTTTGCAGCACTCACTCTACGGCTTCGAGCCGAACAATTACGAGCTATATTTGACATTCATTGACAAATATACCGCATTCCGTATGGAGCATCTGTTGATCCTTTTGGTCAGGGATGATCATTGGCATCTTGTTAAAGTTGCTTTTAAAGATAAGGTCATTAAGCATTACAGTTCCATTGGGCACGAAGCTTGGATGGAGCCTGTTAATAAAATCATAAAATACTTTGATGCCCATCACGTTGATTTTATTGACAAAATGTTTGCAAAATATTTAGATATCAAGCCATCAAATACGAGCAACAAAGAGGGCGGTTAGTTCTGATGTCTATATTGTGTTAATTTGTGTTAGTATTAGATATGACGAAAATGTCTAATTTAGTCTTCTATGTTGCAGCTTTGACTTTGGTGTGTTCGTCTACCTCTATATAAAAGCAATAATTGAAGACCAATCAACATTGCTGGTTAATCCTCCGAACGATATCCCTGAAGATATGCGAGCAAGACTTACCGCACAATTATTACTTACTGATTATGAACAAAGGCATAAAGAAGAAACAGTGTACAGTGATGAATGATATGTTCATACAAATACAATAATACATGTATATTTAATTAATTGAAAATGATTGTTATCAGATGTATTGTTGATTCTAACTTCGTGTTGGTTCTAAAAGAGCATGTTTTAGCTACAATGGCATGTTGTGTTAGCTCTAATTGAGAGCTAGTTCTAGTGATGCTCGTTAGTTCTATCTCATAGCTAGTTCTAATTGTTTTTATTATTTAAGTTATCATATATTCGGGTGTTCCCAAGTCAGGTAAATAATACATTAATTAACTTGAATAACCTAATACGAACTTCCATCGATAGTACAGACACCACCATTCTTCTACTGCCCTCAGCGTAGGTGTCTCTGCAAACCCCTCCCCCCTGCTAAAAACCGAAACCCAGCTTCATCTATTTTCATCGTATACCCTCACAAATGGCTGGGGATCCTTTATGTGTACACTACCATGGGATAGGGCATAGCTCTCGAGATTTTCGACATGGAATTACCGCTTGTTCCCCTCCAAGGATGCTTACCGTCCCGGCCAACACCTCCAGCACCATCCGGCATCTTTCTTCTTACGTCATCTTCCTTCTTACGTCATCTTCAATCTTGATAGAGGCCATCCATCTGTGCAGGGGTTTCGAGAGATGCTGGCCTACCGCTTTAATCTTAGGACATGGCCCCATCAAATCAAGGAGGCGACATGACTCAGCTTCATGGTTTTCCAACCGATGAAGTTCTTGCCCAATCTATTGAACTTGGTCTGATAGATATGGGCACATTTAAGGGTAGATTCCACCGTTGGAGGGAGGATTTGAGGCTAAGAACGTTGCCTCAAACTTTCTAGTATGGATTTGCCTATTCAATCTCCCATACCACCTCTGAAATTTTGAATTTCTACAATCTCTGCTCATTGGTATCGGTGAATATGTCATGTGCTCCAGGGACGTCATAACACATTCTAACTTCAAAGACTACAGAGTTCTACTCAAGGTTAGGCATTTATCTGAAATCCCAAAGAGGCTTGGGTTCCGTTACATCTCTCCGGTCAACGGTAACATTAAGGAAGGATACGCCATCACGCAGGTCCAATGCGGGGGGAATTTGGAGAGGGCTCAAGGATCCACACGACTTAACTTAGGACCCCAACGTGTGCAAGCCTTTAGGACCGACCCTGAGTTAATTGAGGTTAGTTGGGATGGCAAACACATGACGGTCGAGAGAGACCAATGGTAGCTGTTTCTTCATAACCAATGGGTCGGGGGTGCCAATTCTCCAAGGTCTCTCCCCACCAGCAATGTTCCTCTCCCTTTAAACCCCGCCGTCTCCCACAGTGGCTCAGCGGAATCTAGTTCTCCTTCCTTAAAGCGCAGTATGCCAGGACCTTCAAAAAGGAAGGCGAGTGATAGCACGATGCGCAACCGATCCAGCGAGGGTAGCAATAAATGAGGACCTGGCATCTTTGCGTATTGCAAGCCCCCGCCCAGTTTGTTTTTGTTAAATATTGCTTATCCAGAAAACAGTTTGTTAAAAATCTTAACCCAAATACAGAGATGCCGTGTTATTCTTATATATTAGTTTAACTAATGTTATGTTAGTTCTGATCTACACCATTTTAGTTCTATTTTGTAACATGTTATCTCTAATATATATGGTGTTAGTTCTATTTTACACCATGTTAGTTCTATTCTGTAGTGTGTTAGTTCTAATATATACCGTGTTAGTTCTAATATATACCATGTTAGTTCTATTCTGTAGCGTGTTAGTTCTAATCTACACCATGTTTGTTCTATTCTGTAGCGTGTTAGTTCTTATCTGCACCATGTTAGTTCTATTCTGTAACGTGCTAGTTCTGGTTTATAGCTTGTTAGTTCTATTCTGTAGCATGTTAGTTCTAATCTACACAATGTTAGTTCTATTCTGTAGCGTGTTAGTTCTAATCTACACCATGTTAGTTCTATTTTGTAGCATGTAAGTTCTAATCTATACCATGTTAGATCTATTTTATAACAAGTTGTTCTAATTTATACCAAGTTAGTTCTATTTATACCACATTATAGTTCTATTTTATACCACGTTATAGTTCTATTTTATACCACGTTATATCTAATTTATAACAAGTTAGTTCTATTTTATAACAAGTTAGTTCTAATCTACACCCATGTTAGTTCTATTTTGTAGCGTGTTATATCTAATGTACACCATGTTAGTTCTATTCTATAGCGTGTTAGTTCTATTTTACACCATATTAGTTTTATTCTATAGCGTGTTAGTTCTAATCTACACCATGTTAGTTCTGTTCTGTAGCGTGTTAGTTCTAATCTACACCATGTTAGTTCTGTTCTGTAGCGTGTTAATTCTAGTTTATGGCTTGTTAGTTTTATTCTGTAGCGTGTTAGTTCTAATCTACACCATATTAGTTCTATTCTGTAGCGTGTTAGTTCTAATGTACACCATGTTAGTTCTATTCTGTAGCGTGTTAGTTCTAATCTACACCATATTAGTTCTATCGCAGTTCATGTCAGGTCTAGTGTATGCCGAGTTAGTTCTATTTTATACCACGTTATAGTTCTATTTTATACCATGTTATATCTAATTTATACTAAGTTTGTTCTATCTTATAACAAGTTAGTTCTAATTTTAACCACATTAGTTCTAATTTATCCCAAGTTAGTTCTATTTTATAATAAGTTAGTTCTAATTTTAACCAAATTAGACATATTTATACCATGTTAAATCTATTTTATAACATGTTAATTCTAATTTATACCAAGTTAGTTCTATTTATACCACATTATAGTTCTATTTTATACCACGTTATAGTTCTATTTTATACCACGTTATATCTAATTTATACTAAGTTAGTTCTATTTTATAACAAGTTAGTTCTAATTTTAAGCAAATTAGTTCTATTTATACCACGTTAGTTCTATTTTATAACAAGTAAGTTTTAATTTTAACCAAGTTAGTTCTATTTATACCACGTTAGTTCTATTTTATAACAAGTTATAGTTCTATTTTATACTACGTTATAGTTCTATTTTACACCATGTTAGTTCTATTCTGTAGCGTGTTAGTTCTAATGTACACCATGTTAGTTCTATATTTTGTAGCGTGTTAGTTCTAATCTACACCATGTTAGTTCTATTCTGTTGTGTGTTAGTTCTAATGTACACTATGTTAGTTCTATTTTGTAGCGTGTTAGTTCTAATCTACACAATGTTAGTTCTATTTAGTAGCATACTAGTTCTGGTTTATGACTTGTTAGTTCTAGTTTATTGCATGTTAGTACTATCTGACGGCAAGTTAGTTCTATTCTTTGGCTTGTTACTCCTAGCCCCTCCAGCGTTCGTTATAGATTCATCACATTTAATCGGTAAAAAACGAAATATTTGTTGCATACTGGGACGAAAACACTTCAACATATCAAACACTTAGTCAACTATAGATTCATTACATGTTTTACGGTTATGACCTTCCATATGACATCGAGAATATTTTACTAGCTGCGTGTAAACAGTTTTGTTGTTGATACGCCTGGTTTTATTTCTCCCTTTCCTTTTAGTTGTAAGTGGAGATAGGATCTGTATCTCATCCCTTGGCAGGATGCGCTTCTTATAGTCAGGGATATGGTAGAGGATTGGCTCGTAGCTTTTTTTAAAGGCTTCAATCGTCATAAACCTATCACTGAACTGGTAGACATCCCTTTTCATAAACATAATGGATGCGCATGCATGTTTGCAAGGGACACGGGTTATATCCCCCCACGGTAAGTGCATGTTTTATTGTCTTGATCCACTTGACAAGATTTATGGGATTGTACCTCAAATAATCCTGTGTGGGACTGACGAACCTCCAATAGTTCTCTTTGAGAGCAAGTTCAGCTTTCGGGCAAAGAAATTGATTCCAGCTTTCAGCCATGGCTCGTCGCTCATTCATGCAAACCATAATCTATTTACGTATGTGCTCTACCAGTTAAAATATCCGTAGTAACCTAGCCTCATGTATCCATTTGTTGAATGACTCTGCAACATTTGATGTAATGTGACCATATCTGAAACATAATAGGGAATTCATCAAGTGGCTTATAATAGATAAGTAATAAAATAGGAAATAGCTTATAACTTACCTAACTCTAGGGAAAAACGTATTGGCCCAGTTTTCTAGAGCGTAGTTCATCACAATATTATAAGCTCTTTCGTCAACCAGTCTGTCACGCCCCGCTTCCTAAAATATCCGGGAATCGGAACGTGAACAAATCCATGACATATTAGATCAAGGAGAATAAATAAAATAATTATTTCTCCTCAACCTAATACGCTAAGCGTCTGGAAATAAATACGATACGAAGTCATAGGTCTCTGATCACAACTAGCAAGAATATAATGAATAACACAGAATAAAATAATACATATCACAATGAATATGTATCCCAGACATAATAATCGGGTCAACATGCCCTTATACAAAACTATCTGAATGAAATACTAGAGAATATAAAATATAATGATCAAGCGGAAAAGGAAATGATACAAAAGTAAGCTAAGACTATCAAACACCTAGAGGGAATAACTAATCTTCGGCTTCTTCTTCTGCTCTATCCGCTAGGCACTCCTGCTGAGAATACTCGGCTCTAGTGTATCTCCAAGCTAGACTTGCTCTTCCTCTAAGTCTGACGTACACCAGAGAAAACAGGTGTACGTCAGGGTGCATGGCACACGGCAAGACCCCACAAAAAAATAGAACAAACGAAAACCAAAGCGGAAATTGATACGATAAAAGAAACAACAAAACAACGTACAACTGAACCACAAATCAACATGAAAACACTACTAAATCATAATTCATAATAACATAAAACATCCAAAATCGATCAGGTAACGAGATCATGTAGCTAGCGATCAGTCTAATCATCCAAGTAACATGGCATACAATAGATGGAATTAATACCTAAAAATCTACAACATAAGACGTAGTACGTCGAGCGAAATAATCCAAACAAGAAAACTCTCATGTATATACCATATGTCTCAAATTGTAGATAATTAAATATTAATCCCGAACTATGTATGAAAAGAAACACAAGTGGCCTATATCTCACAATAATCATGCTTAGCCAAGAATCGATGTCATGTAACTAGCCATCCTATCTCAACTCACTAGTCCACATCTCACATAGAGTCAACGCTCATATCATCGGATAACTGATTGTTCACAAATCTACGTGCACCCAACACGCTGCTACACTGCATCGGTCAGAGGGCTACAGGCAATCCGTTTTCAGCTTGGTTCGAACTCAAGCAAAACTCGGGTGAATATCAAATTCACGGACCAAAGTGATCACTTTGACCCAACAAACTAACCCCAAGCTACACTGGATCATGGGGTGAGCCTGGAAGATACATCAATAGCTATATCCGATCACATGAACATGGACTTCCCCATCCCCACTCTTATCATTTTTCTAAATCAACCGTAATCCTCATTGAAACTCAGGTTCACCACCTAAACTCAGTCAACACACCCACACATGTCACTAAGTTTATTCATGACGCACAAGGCCACTAAGTCATGAACTACTAAGGTTCTCAATCACAACAAGGAACAATCAATACAACCAATCATGTGCAATGATATCATGACATATCACATAATTAAAATGAGAATCAGAAATCACGAGATTTTCAAAAATAATCTTTTAAAATAATAAATTTATTTATTTCAAAATGATTTCTTTACCCAAAATAAATTCTTTATTTCTTGTTATAATTATCCAAAAATAATCTCATTTTCTAGAGTAACACCTTTTAAATAATTCTAAAAACATTCTTTAAATATACTTTTTAATACCACCTCTTACAAAATAATTTTTTTTCTAATTTTAATTAATCTAAAATAATTCCCTTTTCAAAATAAATTCTTTTAATTTATTCATAATTATTCTAAAACGATTCTTTTTCAAGATAATTCCTTTTAAATTATTATAATTATATAAAAATGATTTTGTTCTCAAATAAATTTTTTAAATTAATATAATTATCTAAAAAATAATTCTGCTTACCGAAATATTTTCTTTTAATTTATCATAATTATTCTGAAAATACTATTTATCATATTGCTATGATATATTTAATATTCTTCATCAAACAATCCCACGTAGATAAATATAACACAACTAATCTATGTAATCAATAATAACAGATATGAATATTAAAATGATAAATCGATAAGCAAGAGGGATCTTGCCTCGGGGTTTTGTCGAACGAATCGACGCGGGTCGGAGCACGACTGTGACGCGGGGATCTCGGCGTGGCTATAGGGCTACTAGGCGGTGGAGGGGTCGGTGGCGACGTCGACGGGGAGGCAAGAGGCATCGGGCAGCGATGGTTGAGGAGGCGTCAGGTCGGCGAGGCGCTGGAGATGGTGCAAGCGGAGGGCTGACTGTAGGAGGTGGTCGGCGGTTCTAGGGTGTCGGATCTAAGGAGGAGGGTTGACGAGGGAGCTCGGCATCGACGCTAGAGGTAGTCAGGGCTACGACGAGGTGGTTGTGAGATCCAGGGCGACGAGGGGGACGAGGGGGCGGCACTCAGGGCAGATCTGGTAGGGGTTGGCTGAAGGTCGTCGGCGTTGGGTTGGATGGCAGGGGAGGATTTGGTGTTGGGTTAGAGTTGAGTTGGAGAGGAGGTGGTGGAGTTCGTGGTGGTGTGGATGGAAGAGGCGGAGGGACTGGGGACGTCGACGCTGGCCAAGGCGGTGGGTCTTGGTGGTGCTGGGGTGGGGAGAGCTGGCGGCAGGAGATCGAGAGGCGGGGAGGAGAAAGAGATGAAGAGAGGGAGAGCAGCAGAGTTGGGTGGCAGACGGCGATGGTGCGGTGAGGCTGGCAGGTCTCAGGCGGCGGTCGCGGGGAGGGAAAAAGGAGGTAGGAGGTGGTTGTCGGCGAAGAAAAGAGAGAGAGAGAGAGAGAGAGAGAGAGAGAGAGAGAGAGAGAGAGAGAGAGAGAGAGAGAGAGAGAGACCCACGGGCGGTGGCGTGAAACAGAGAGGGAAGAGAGAGAAAGATTAACACACATATATATGTATATATATACATATATATAAGGAAAGGAAATTAGGGTTTTAAAAAATTAATTAAAAATAATAATAATCACAAAAAATTTAAATAATTACATGAAAATTATCTACATATCAAAACGTACCAGATGTGATATTATAACCAAAAATACGCGATAGAAGAAATAATACAAGAAATTATATAATTAAACAAGAATAATTAATAAAAATATGATTATTTATATTTAAAAATTAAATAATTATAGAATAATTATCTACGTGATAAAACGTACCAGTTGTGCTAATACGACAGCTGATACGTAGTAGTAGAAATAATACAAAAAGTTATACAAATAATACGTAATTAATAATATAACGTATTATACGAGAATATACGTTATAATAACAATAATACCACGTATTATTCAAAATGATACGTAATATTATCCGTAACACAACGGATAAATTTCAAAAATATTTACTGCACTAAATAAATTTATAAATATTTAAATCATTTAAATAGATATAAAACTTAGACTTTAAATCATAGAAAATTGTAGAAATTCGAGAAAAATATAAATACTCTTTTAAAAAATAAAAAAATATTTTAACTAGTATCAAAATTCATGGTCCTTACACTGTCTAATATCGTCCATATAATCGTTCTATTCTGTTCTTGTATATTTGTAACAGACATATTACAATAGATTACCCAAGATCTGAGTATCTTTTGATTTGAATCCCAAATCCTTCAACTTTGTCCTGAAGTTCTCAACTAGATGCAACACACATCGAGAGTGTATAAAATCTGGAAAAAAAATTCTCTAACTGCTTCTCTCATCCTCTTATCTGCATCTGAAATTATCACTAGCTTGTGTGGAGGGTTATATGGATCTGGCCTTTCATAGAGAATAGACCACAAACCTACAAGAGTTGTGCTTACCATACACGAATTAGAGTTAACAAGGAAAGAGCTAGAACTATCATAACCTGCAATAGAACTAACATGGTTAGGGATAGAACTAACATGGCTAGGGATAGAACTAACCTTGTAAGAACCACTTCCAGTTAACGTTATTTTCCTGATCGCATATACAATACGCCAATGGAAATATCCCCTGATTTTCATCATATGCTACGGCGCTTAGAAGTATGCCTTTGAATCGATCTTTCAGAAAGGTACCATCCAAAAATAAGAGTGGTCTACATCCGTGTAAAAAACCATTTATGCAGGCGGTGTAGCAGATGAATAGCCTTGTAAACCTCCCCTCATATTGTTCAACATGAATATAGCTACCTGGGTTTGTCTTCTTGACCTCTTCTACAAACCTAAAAAATTGAAGATTAAGCGTTAGTACCAACATTGCAAAATTAGTATAAACAGCGTCACATAAATGAAATTAGTTTGTCTATTGTTAGATATCATCTTCTATTTACTATCGTAATTGATCGTAGGACTCATGGGCATCACCATATAATTTCTCTTGTGCTCTTTCTTTACCCCACCAAATCTTATTATAATCGATCCTAATCCTATACGAGCTTATAAACTCCTTTTGAACGTCAATAGGCCGTATATCCGGTCATACCTTTAACGTGGATTATAATTGGGTAGCAATGAATTGCCTAGAGGCTCTAGATTGACCTGCATTATTGCCATGCTGCCCACAACTATGATTGTCCACGAACCTTTTGATTTTAAGTCTATTATCATTTTTCGGTGGAGAGGCAAATAACATCCACGGGTAATTTTTGGCTTTCTTAAACCGATAAAACACTCAAATACGCTTCGGTTCATTCTTCCCAAGCTCGTATTCGAACTTTTTTGCCATGTAGTAGTATAGCAAGGTCAATCTTAACTCCTTCGCACTTTCAAATCGTTGTCCCTCACCGGTTAAAACAGTGTTCCACCAAGCATAAATCCTCTCTGATCTGCTAATCATGTCATCAATCGTCATGACATCATCTCCGGAAGGATTGTCATTGGGATTCTTATCTGGAACACTTGTGGTCCACAATGTCGACGGGCCACAGTCTACACTTTTTGAGTTCAAACTGCTAGAAACATTGTAAATATTAAGAACATAAACAAATTTATCATAAACTACACAAATAGTAGAAGTATCAACAGATAATAGCAAAAGCTAAAAAGTAAAAAAACGGCAACTGCTTGCAGTTAGAATCAATTAGAACTAACAATATACCATTAGAGCTAACAGTGCATTGATTAGAACTGACATTATAGCTATTAGAACTAACAATATAGCCATTAGGACTAACAAGACATAGATTAGAACTAACAATACAACCATTAGGACTAACAATATAACAATTAGGACTAACAATATAACCATTAGGACTAACAAAACATAAATCAGAACTAACAACCTTTGCAGCACTTGCAGCATATGGAACTAGAGTAGAACTAGCAATAAATCTAGTAGAACTAACAAAATAGCGATTAGAACTGACAAAGAAACCATTAGAAGTCTAGTATGGGGCATAACAAAGAACTGCTTAACGATAAGATGCGATCGAATTAGAACTGTTGTTTGGGACTAGGTATATTACAACTAACTGAACTAACAGAAGACGAGATTACAACTAACATAAGATACGATCGAATTAGAACTAACAGAACCAAGATTACAACTAACATACGATCGAATTAGAACTGAAGTCCATCTAAACCTAGCATAGACCTAACAAGAAGATGATTAGAACTAAAGTTAATTGATTTTACAGTTAACCTACATATCTTGTCGGACTTGCTCGTTTTCTTGTTTATTCGAAGAATCTTCTCCTTCTTTAAAAGCTTGAATGTGAACCTCTTTCAGTCCATGATTGTGACAATGCTCCACCATAGACGTCAGATCACCATCGTTCTCAATAGAAAATTTTAAGCTTCCAACTGTTTTATCTTCCTATACCAAAATTAATGACTCATATGGAACATTTAACCTCTCTGTCACATCAAACTTGAGATCCAAGATCGTGGTTGAAGAATTAATCTTTAAGAATACTGTTTTATACCGCGAAGAGACAATATAGATGATATCATTTTTAGCCATTTTGAAAGGATGGTAAGAGTAATGGAGAGAGTAATAGAGAGAATTTTGGTCTGAGGAGGAGTAATGGAGAACTAAATAGTTATTGCTCATGATGGAGTAAAAAAAAAGGGGGAAATTTCCCTCCATTTTTTCAATTATATCGCATTAATGAGAAGTGACTTCTGTTGTTCGGGACTAGGCCTCGTCGGGGGAAGAAAGAGAAGGACAGTTTTGGCTTTTTTCCAAAATATATTCTGCTTTTAGTATAATGCTGACGTGGAGGGGACTTAAAATATTAAAGCTCATTTTTTGGGGCTTATACACATGGGGCAAAGTATAAGGGAGCTAGTCACACGAAGTTCCCACTTTTAGGGCCTGGACGTATTTTTCCCTAAAATAATTTGTTGGAAAATTTTGGTCTATAAATATGTGTTTGATCACGTGGAATGTCGATGAGCCCTGGTTACTCACCCCTCTTTACTCGTTCCTATGTTCGCCCTCCTCTATCGGAGGCTGCGTACATCTTTTTCCCTTTGCTCTCTTGGTTCTTTTGATCAGGGCAGGGCCGGCCCTAAGGGTAGGCTCAGGCCTTCACCTAGGGCCCCCAAAAAATAAGGGTCCCAATGTACTAATTCTATAACTTTATAT
>BQKN01062204.1:78011-95036 GCA_022839385.1 Asparagus kiusianus
GTGTTCATTCTTAGGAAGCTTGAGGTTGCTCTCACTGAGGTTAAAATGAGAGAGAATCGCTTGAGATGGTTCAGTCATGTGTAATGAGGCCATTAGATCTAAGTGCATAAGAGAAGTTATAAGAGTAAAATCCATGTTCCAACCCAAAATTTGGGATGAAGGCTTTCTTATTATACTTGTTTTATCAAACAAAGAACTGGTGATGTTTGCTTACAACAAAGAGGAAAGTAACTATGAGCAGATAATATATAGCAAAAAAACTGGTATAGACGAGAATGAACTTTCCCATCAGCACAAATGCCAATCCAGATATATTCTATACATATCATCAGATAAGCATACCCTTTTTGTCAGAAGTAAAAGAAAAACTGTCAGCAAAGCTCTTTCAATAAAAGCAACTTCATCTGTTAACATGCCCAAATACTGAATGTGCTCCGATCTTGCATTTGCAAATAATTCTTTATGGTGTTATGAAAAATTTGCGTATACATAACGATGTGTGCATATATGGACGATAACTTCCATTTTTATAGACCTCTACATATTTCACAAGATTCTCTGTCACAACACTAACTACTTTCCCAAGTTCAAGAGGGATTATGATAAGTGAAGGATAAAAGAGAGGATCGGTGGGTATGAAATAATAAACGAATTATAAAAGCATGCAAAAAACCTATAGAAACTCAATCATACTGCTGCAAACAAAAGAGCAATCAAGAGTCTATAATATGGACACTAGGAATCTCCTGTTCAATCCACCAAAATTTCTAATCCATACTCGTGACAACTTTTTTGTAGATTAGGTAGAGTGATGAGCTAAACATAGCATGGGCTATGTCTGACTTAACCAACAGAAGATGTGACGCCTCAATCCTAGTCCCACATTGACTAAATAGTGGGCATTTGCATGGTTTATATAGTGAAGCCAAAGGCTCAGGTGTTAGTATCAGCTAGCCGATTTTGGCAATGATTTGAGCCAAACAACGTGCTACAATTAGTGGGTCCCAAGAATTACAATCCGCCAATGGGCTCGCCGGCCATGGGCATGACAAATGGTATCAAAACAGTTTGTCAGTTGAAAGTGTGGAGCTAAATGGTATGCGGGATTAAGTACTACACCATGTGAGCATGGTGGAAGCATCCTCTAGCACCCGTAGGAGCTATCTCTAGAGTCCGCATCACCTAGCAATGATGCTGGGATGTGCCAATAGTCATATCCCGACGAGGATGTCGCATATGTAAGATGGGATGATTGTGACGCACAATCTTAGTTCTACATCGACCAAATAGTGGGCATTTGTATGTTTGTACAGCAAAGCCAAATGCTCAAGTGTAGTATCAGCTAGCAGATTTTGACAGTGGTTAGACCAAACGATGTGCTACACTTAGTGGGTCCTACGGCTTACAACGCGCCAAAGGGCTCGTGGGCCCGGGTCGTGACGGAAGACTCCATAGATACTTGCAAAAACATTTCTACATTGTGGCTCAGGTTTGCAATATATGTATAATTTGGATATTCTTCTGATGCATACATTCTTCAAATATAATCAGGGGAAAAGAACATCAAAAGATGTAGCCAACAGAAAACTTACTGCATAGTTGCAAAGTACTTTTAAAATAGGTGTTTATCCAAAAAGATCTAAACACGAGACACTGCCCATCTTCATCTGAAACTTAATAAGCTTTTAAGCTGCTGAGAACCTAAAAAATTATATATAAGATGGAGTATATCGGATCTTCCTCTTGACAACAGCTAATTATCTTACTAAAATAAGATTATTTCATCACTTTCATGGCAGCGCTGAAGGCTCTAACTCAGTTATCTGGGCTAGGAATATGGAGCAACTAATAAAAGATTCATGTGAAGTTGACAACCAGTTATGGAACTTTGTCACTTTTTTAGAGCTTTTTCATCTTTAAGTAGTGCCCCAGATCTACGCCCATTTAGGCTTGCATAATTAATTTTAACTATTTATTAAAGAAAAACAGAAATAATTTCCAAAAAGATTCAAGAAACATAAAGCATAAACATAAGATTAATATATGGAGAAAAGAATACCTGCAGGTTTTTCTAAAGGTTGAGCTTGAGACTCTTTAGGAGCAATAGTGACAGATTCCCATTAACCTCGCAACCAAGCACTTGGCAGATAGCCTTCCCAAATGCCCGATGGGCCCATTTCCTCTTTGTATTAGCGATAGACAATGAGTGCCGCACAAGTCCATTACAATCCCCAAACCTCTTCCATGTCCTCTTGCCAATTGCTGCACATACCAAGCAAAAGAACTCCCCCTTGACGTGGTTCTTCTCATAGTAGTTTTTTAATTCAGGGTTCATTGAGAAAAGACCCGAGTAGAATTTTAAGGCTACAGACTCACGCTTCTCCACCTCATTCTTGTCATCATCCTCATCTTCGGATGAGGAGGCATCTGATTTTGCAAGAAAATTTTGGCATGCTTTCAGGACTTTCTGCTGCACTGCAGCAGCATTTACCTTAGCCCATTCCTCAGTAAGGGGGGTTTGCTTCTGTAGTGGGGTGTTCCTTTCAAAACCAGTTGCATCAGGTGTTTGACCTTGGTTAGGGTTGCATGGCCTTAACACAATCTCAGCAGCTGGCAGATTAGTCTCTTTACCTTTCCTCTCCTCCTCTTTGCTCACCTCTAGATGAGTTGGAATCTCCTCATTTTCATTATTGACATCTTCTTCCTGCAAATTATGACAAATTTGAAGACCAAAGTACACTGAGCAGAAGTGAACCAACAATTTAGAGATAACAAGAGTACACAAAGAAATGAATTATATATACATCTAGTGTCTCAATCCTCTTTTCTTTTATGCAATCTGTTAGGACGTCATCGGCATCATCTTTTCGCACATCATCCTGAAACAATAAGATAGAAAAAACCAACTGTTAGAAATAAATTGCTAACCAAAGAAAAACACTACATAAATCATGTGTTTAGTATCACTATAAGCTCAGAAAAGCATTTTACATCTCATAGATCTACTATCTCTTTGATGTCATCTTCTTTCTGTGAATCTTCCCGCACAACATTAGTGAAATATAAATATTAAATAGATAGATGAGAAAAAACAAACATAACAAAAACAAGAACCGATAATAAAGATGAGAAGTTCATTAACCACCTAAACGCACGCACGCATACACGCGCGCACACACAGATACACGCACACACACACAAATACAAACACTGCAAGGTAGTTCCAACAAGCACATGCACACACACCTAAAAAAAGATCCCTCCACCAAGCCAACCTAGAAAAAGAGAGGAGCATAGACAAGTAGACAAGCACACACAAATACAGAAAAGCAATTATAGGTTTTCAATATATGTAACCATGATAGTATGGTGTTACTGAAAAGGTGTCGTAGACTCTAAGCTTATGGAGGGTGTTGACTGTTGAGCAATCAAGCGACGGAAGCCATCTACATGGAGGGAACCACCAGCATATCAATAAGATGCTAGTGGGCTCACAAAAAGGTGAAGAACACTGAGGTTTGGGTCCAGGAGTGCTGTCCTGTATGACTCCAGCAAGTTGCCACAGTATTCAGAGAAAAGTCAGCAACTAATCACATTTGGCTGTGAAGGGGATGCAACAGCTCGGCTCTACTAACTATTGCTTTTTTACAGCACTCTGCTCTGTTTTTCAAATTAGTAATTGTAGGCAGTGGCTTAGTCATAAGTAATGTAATGGATAATCTGGGCCATTACAACAGTCAACCGGACATAGACACATAAAAGGCCATTTGCCAGTTGTATTTCTCGGACAGACTTCCTGAATAAAATCCAACCAAATTGGGTTTTTTGCGTATAGAACCATTAATTAATCCATGTTTGCAAATTTACTCCCCAAATTTCAATATTTACAAAATTAAAAGTATCCCCTAATTCTTCAACAGTGAAATTTTCTACCCCTCCCACTTAACACTATCAATTTTCAAACAGTAGCTGCAATGACTTAATTCCTTCTCTCTTCATTTCCAAACAAAAAAATGAGATATGATCAATCAACGAATTACCTACTCATGTTAGCAATTGCATTAATCAGAACTGCTTTTAGCAAGCTTGCTTTGTTAAGTACAAGATAAAAAAGAAAAATAAATAGAAAGCAACATGATAGGTGGATCTTCACTTCTTTTAGTTTGATATGAGTGTAGGCATTGGGCTTAATTGTGATTCTTTCCCTATGAGGTCATGATTTATGTTCCTCCCAGATTTGGTGACTGCATCGGGCAGGATACATTAATGGCCTGTTTGGATGGAGGGTAGAGAGGGGGAGGGGAACAGAAATCTAATATTAATCTTGTTTGGGAATTCCATTTAGGAGGGTAGAGGGGAATTAGGGGGGGGGGGGGGGGTTGGGCCAAAATCTTACACCCCAAATTGGTATTTGGGATGTAATGGAGGGGAAGGGAAGGAAGGGAATTTTTCCCCTTCCTTCCCTTCCCTAAGTCATCTCCCAAACACATCGTAAAGGTTGTCTTCCTCTTCTAGCCTTCAAATTTTTCAGAAGTGTGGAGGGCCTCTTAGACAATGACGAACATGCAAGCGGGTAGTCTTACAGCTAGATCTAGTACCAACACAAGGATCTCCCTTTAAAACACACACTCAAACAAAAGTGTAAGCATGTGCCATGCGGTATCTCATACCCTAGATCTAATCAATCATTATCTGCTTAAGTACCTTCGATGCCTCGAAGAAGCATACATGAACACCCAGGTTTGCTTCGATTCATCACACCCTCATAGACAGTCCTCAACAAAAGTAAGAGTTAGCCCTGCAATGCAATTAGGTTACATGGCAATCGACCTTTCTCTGGCCTTGAATAGTTGGGTCTGCTAATCACCTGCTCTCCTAACACTACCCCTTATGTGCGGTATTGTCACATCACAATAGGAAACATCAGTCAAAGTAACAAAAACTCATAACAATCTTTCCAGATAGCTCAATGCCTCTAAGAGTAAAGTGGCTGCCCTCGATCCCTCTGTCACTAGTGGCTGCCTATAAAAGCTCACATAACGAGGGAGCAAGGTCCATCCCTCAACCTCCTTATCTTCAATCCAAGCACACATCATATAGCAATATGCTACGGTATTACTTCGTGAGAGCCAACATCATTAAACGAATATCGTACAAACCCAAGTTCTATTATCCTATATGAACTTATTTGGCCATATCACCCCGTGATATGCATGGGATCTCGCAACAAGACCACACCCCCTGCGCCAAGTCAGGCCCTTAGCCTAGCTAATAGTAAATATGTAAAGTGGAAGTAGGGTTTCTATTTCGATCGCTTTAGCGTATAAATACACAACCTCATTCTAACCTAGTCAAGGATACCAACAGAGCTCCTGCAATACGACAGTGTAGTCATTGCATAAGCAAAATGACATATGACACTCGATCTCAGCTTCGGACACTATGATCGCTTCGAAGAAGATCTCTTATGTGATATGAGCTTCTACCTACTTGTGTAACTTTCTAACGGTGCACGCAATACCCTTTGTGTACCTTGTACACATCATATACAAATATACTCCATGTAGAAATAACCAAGCAATAATAAGATGTTGAATTTAGGTACGATGTTGACACTTCTTCCAATTTGGTAAGGTTCGACTTTCGAGACAGTTTAGGCTGGCAGACAAATTATATAGAAAATATATTCTTGATAATTTCATAAGAGGTTTCAAGGATGAGATCAAGTATGGCCTATGATTGCAAGACCAGGAAACCTTGACCTGGTTGCCTCATCAAGTTTATATGAAGCAAAGTTGACTCGAGACAAGAGAAAACACTTAAGACAGTAGCCCTCCTATTGGTTCAACCGCATCAAAACCAATGAGAAAGAAGCAATGACATGTCTCAATCAACTCCAATAAAGAAGTTGACCCTAAGAAGATTCAAAGAATATGAAGTCAGAATTTGTGCTAGGGTGTTATGCAAGAATATGAAGTCAGAATTTGTGATAGGGTGTTATGCAAGAATATGAAGTCAAAATTTGTGCTAGGGTGTTATGAGGAATGGGTCAAGGGGCACAAACATGAAGAGAAATGTCTTTTCTATGCTAGATTGAGTTTGGAGACGGGATGAACAAGCAGAAGAGAAAAACAAATATGAAAGTTGAATCTAACTAGCAACGTAACTTGCAAAGAGCTTGGTTACATGGTCCTCTCTATTTTTGTATAAGCATAAATAAAATACACATCACAAAATATTATGCATTGGGATAAGAATCAATCAATAAATATTCTAGCAGCTCAAAGCCTACTAAAAATATCATTAGCCCCACATTGGTAAAGAATAATGTTACATTAAACGTTGGGCGCTTCTAGACGTCGGACTTGGCGCCCAACGCTTAGTCGCCTAGGCGGGCACCTAAGCGGTTTCTGGGCGTTTTTTCTTTCTTCATTTAAGTGGTGATTTGCTGAAGGTCGGAGGAGGTAGTGGAGATGTTCATATTTGGAGGTTAATGGAGTTTGGAGGACGTGTAGGCTATGATACATAAAATCACAATTAAGGCCTACAGGGTGCAATCCACATAAACAGACAATGCTCCCCTAAACGCTCGTAAAATCTAGATGGGCAGCCTAAATACCGCCTAGGCGCTAGGCGCTAGTTAGGCGGCCTAGGTACCATCTAGGCCTAGGCGTACGCCTAAGCGGACTAGACGGAGGTTTTTTAAAACAGTGAAAGAAGCTTGGGCTCAAGGTTTCCAATTCAAGCAACTTTGTTTATTGCAATGTTTTCAATGCGCAAGGCGCAATGCCGGGCACAAAGTCAGTTTGCGCGCGCCCGAGCGAAGCGAGGCGCGCTCCAGACTACAAAAAATTTGAAGATATACAAGATGCTTGAAAAAAAAAATATTTGTGAAATTTCACATAGAAAATATCAAAGTCCTCATGGACTCTATATATTTTCAAATAATATAGAGTATATAGATTTAAAGAATTAAAGTATTAAACTTGTACGTTAATTTTCATTTAATAATGCAAATTATTCAAATTTTCATACTAGTATATTGCATCACTAACAATTATATTGCTAAATTTTATTTTCCTCTTTACAGGTTACAAATGGCGAATCAAGTTTCAACTAATAGCACTTCACCTAGCTCAAATAGCAAGCAAGAATCAATACTCACAGTCTCGCACATGAAATCAAATAGTAGCACTAGTTCATAATATCATATTATCATGACTCTACATATTGATATTAAGCCAAAGAAAAAACAGTTAACAGTCAAGAGTGATAATAATAAAAATATTTAATTAAGAACTAAGAGCTATGAAGAGTAAATTAGTTAACATTAAATCTCTCTATCTCTTTTTAAGTTACAAAGAGTAAGTCTATAACTAATTACTCAAGTTTCATTCTCTCTTAACAATTAACAGTCAAGACTCAAGATAAATCTCAACAATCTCTTGGTTAACAATTAACAATCAAGAACTTAATTAAGGACAAACAAATAACAACTCACTCTTAACAGTTTACAATTAACCATCAACAACTAAGAACACAGATGTTAAGTTTAATTGTAATTGGACAAGGAACATTAGTAAAACCAAGTGTTAAAAAACATCACTGAAGAGAAATACAAAACGAAAATAAAAAAGAGTCGCTGCTCCCTGAAAATAAAAAAAGAGAAATACAAAAACGAAAATAAAAACATCGCTGCTCACTGAAGAGTCGCTGAAGAGAGAGATCAGAAAAAATAAAAGCTTCTTGAGAAAGACAAAACGAATAGAAAAAAAAGAAGGATCATAAAAACATCGCTGAAGAGGAAAAAAAGGAAAACAAAATTAAAAAAAAAGAGAAAGGAGAAGAAGAACGCACTTGCTCGCCGCCGATTGCCGATTGCCGTCGCCGTCGACTACCGCTCGCCGTAGCCCGTCGCCGCTCGCCTTTGCTGCTTGCTGCTGCTGAGCGGAGAAGGCAAGGAGATCGGGAGAAAGAGTGGGAGAACAGTGAAGAGCCCTAATATCTCTTATCGGGTTTAAGTGGGAAGCGGGTAATAACCAATAACCCCCTAAATAGTATTGCGATTCTGCCCTTTTCCTCAGGCGCGCGCATGGTTGAAGGCGGCAGGCGATGCGGAGCGCTCCCCAGGCACGCCTCTGACGCAAGCGTAGCGCCCCGCACCTGCTGCGGGGTGTTGTCACTGCGCCGAAGCGCCCGAGGCTCGCGCCTGGATGCGCCTTTAAAATCACTGGTTTATTGTGCTAGAAAATAGTCGGCACCACAGTGTGCAAGGGTCAAAGATTAACAAGCTGCTATAGAAGCATATCTAATAGTGTTTCCTATGAGTGGAAGCCAAATAGTGGGTGTTGATAGGATACACAACTTTTAATGATATCACTCTCAATTTCAACAACTACATGTCCGATTTTTACTATAGGGGTTCGGAAGCTCTTTCAGAGAAGTACCCCCCAAGGACTCTGAATTCATCTATTACTATTACTTAGGAAAAGCTCATTTCTAGTGTTCTACCCCTCTATTAGTCGCCTTTTTATGACTCCAAATATATACCAAAAAATTTACACAACTTTCAATAACTTACAGCGTAATCAATAGAGGGGGAATTTTGGAAAAGAACAAACAACAACCTACATAAGAACTAACCTCTACTATTGCATAACTAACAAGTCATCCATTATTTGATAACTACCTCCACTATTTTAAATGCACGTTATTTCTCAACTACAGAAATTAGTATGTTGATTTGGTATTATAACAAAGTCTTATGGTGTAAACAGTGCCATTCAAGTTAGGGTTCTGTTCATTGAGACCGTTCGCATAGAAATCCTCAATTTAGGATTAAAGAGGCTGAAAATAGTGTGAGCATATTGCACAATCCTTCTATTTTCAGATATTTCATGTCATGTTGCTATTCATTACTAATTTCTAAAAATATTGCCAAAATAAAGAAATAATTACCTTAGACTTATGTCACTTTGTGCAGTAATATGTTTTACGCCTATATATATTAGCACAGGTGTTTACATCGTTTTTTTTTTAATTTTGCACGAGCATATACATGTCAAGCATGCATCACATGTAGTGGAGTACTGGCTGAAAATAAAGCTATCACCAAGTCCATTATGGAGCAAGAAGAGTGGTCTCTCACGCTTTCATTTTGCAGGATTCCCACTCTCAACACACAGTACCTGATCAGGCTGGTGTACCTAAAGAAGTACGAGAGGTCCAGACTGAATATAAAGGGGTGTTTCAAGAGCTTAACAGCCATCAATTTCTTGAATCTGTTATCAGAAAGTTTTAGTGGAAGAGGAATCATGCATCAGTTTGTATTTGACACAACGTGCTCACATCCTCGAGTCTTTCACATTATCAACAACTTGCATAGAGATATCATCATGTACTTGATAGTTGCAAATTTGCACAAACAATTATGCTATGCATGCTACATTTAAATTTACAGTTATCCAAAACCACTGTCTACCAACAAAGCTCAAATCTTTCAAAAATGAGAGTTTTCATCAAGAGAATATACCTGTATTTTGCCCTCTTTAACCAGAGAATCTACCATCGGCTCCCTGTGATCAAGAACGATATTCGGTAGCCTCTTAACATCCCACCCAAGAACCCGACACACCGCGCGACCGAACCCCTGGTGGGCTCCTCTCCTCTATGTCTTTGATATTGCAATCGAATGCTGCACAAGCCCAACACAATCAACATACCTCCTCCCCAATTTCACCCGAATCCCTTCGCAAACCAAACAAAGGAAATCTCCTTTCTCATAGTGTTTCGCATAATACTCCCTCAACTTCTCATCATTGTCAAAAACACCTGCAAAGAACTCTAAAGCCCTAGACTCCTCTTCATCATCGTACATCTCATCATCATCTGATCCATTCTTTGAGAAGAAAGCGCGGGAAGATTTCAGAGCCGTCTGCTGCACCAGAGTCGCACTTACCCTAGCCTGCTCCGCCGCGGAAACTGGAGGCCTGGCGTTAGAGTTTGTGGCCGGTTCTGGCCATCCGGCGGGCTTGGCGTCGCAGTCCGGCAAGGGATTGACCGGCCACTCGATATCCCACGCCGGAGGGTTTCACGGCTGAGCCTGGTCCTTGCTCTTCCTTCTCCTCCTCTTGACGGGCCGCTGTTTAGGGTTAGGGTTAAGAATAGGATTAGGGTTGGGAATAGGGCTAGGGTTAGGGTTAGGGTTTTGAGGAGGGCCCTGGTGCCAGAGAGAGTGGAGGAAGAGGACTTCATCAGCCCAGAGGCGCTGCAACGAGGGCGGGAAGTGGCGGGGATCCATGGAGAAGAAAAGGAGGGTAAGCGCACCGGCGGAATATGGGGAAATGACGGACGAGAGAGCGGATTCGAGAGCAGTTACTGGCAAAAATGGTGCGTTTTTTTGGGGTTTTTTTAGAGGGATTTTTTTCCTTAAAAATATGCTAAATAATTAGTAAAATTGATCTCTTTCAAAAAAAAGGGAAAAATGTGTCTGGGCCCTCAAAGCAGAAACTTCATATGACGAGACCCTTCGTATTTTTTTATGTGATTCAGCTTCTTGATGTGTGACACTTTGTATTGTAGCCTTTTTTATCAATTATTACATATCAGCTAAGCAAAAATCCTCAAATTATCCTTATCCTCTCTCCTCAATCCCTCAGACACAGCACTCATATCCTCTCTCTCTCTCTCTCATCTCCTCTCTCTCTCTCTCTCTCTCTCTCTCTCTCTCTCCTCTCTCTAAAACTAAGAGCTTTCTCAAGCTCGTCACCTTGGCTCTCGCCCTCCTCGCCGTTGCCTCCTCTGCTCAGGCCCCTAAGGCTCCCCTCCCCTCCTCGAGTTCGCCGTCGCCTTCCCTCCTCCACCTGTCCTCGTCGCCGTAGATCGTCGCCGCTCCCCCGCCGTAGATCGTCGCCGCAGAGCTTGAGAAAAACGCTCGAAAAGATAGGGCATGAGGTTTGATATTATTTAATTATGCATATTAACTAATTATCACACTTTTAGGAGAAAATTAGCTATTCCTATTGTTTTGTGAAACATAGCTCACATAATACATGAACAGCTAAGCCGATTTGGAATTAAAATAAATAACTAGATAATAAAAGAATAAATTATATGTAACAAAGTTCAATAGGTGGAAGTAAATTAGCTCATATCCAATGTTAAGGATAACCACAACAACAACGGCTGCAAGTGGAACAACTTTTATTGGAGAATGTCATCTGAACTTGTTAACAAAGATATTATTTCATGAAGATGTTAAGTATAGCTTAATGTTTGATAGATTGGTACATAAGATGTATTTCTTCGCCATTAACACTAACGACTATTGAAAAGGATCCAATGACCTTGCAAGCAATGATACTCATAGCGATTGATGCATATACCGAGTCCACTTTAGCACTTTCACGAACAGAGTATAGTTAAAAGGGATATTTAACAGTCACTGATCGATGTGTTTTCTATGTTAAAGAATTTGCATACATGAGGAATGTGACCACAAAGGTTGACGTCTTCAGTTTCGGTATAGTTATGATGGAGCTTTTCACCAGAATAAGGCTAACTGGGACTATTGAACATGATGGAGAGTATATCTCATTGCAAGAGTTTGTGTAGAAATCCTTTCAAGGTGGAGTAGATGTTGTGCTTAGCATTGTGGACGATGCAATGGACATTCCGACTGCAACACAAGGAGGCAAGGTTGTTAAAGTCCTAGAATTAGCCTTATCATGTACCCGATTCAATGCAGAGGAGCGGCCAGTCATGAAAGAAGTTTTATCTACCTTACTGAAGCTTAGTCATGTACAGGATGTAATTTTACTTGTTCATCCATAATATTTTGACACACTAACATGTTCGAGTTTTAGCAACTCAATTTCCTCCCCTCTTTTATTTTGATGATGTTGTATGTATGTAGTCTGTCTCAGTTGTCATTTATGCTCAGTTTTCTCTGTGGAAGGGCAAGTTGGAAGTTTTTCTTGTTTGCGCATGCATTCTTGGCCTACATAGATTTTCTACTTACATGTCAAACTTTCATGAATTTGAACACTGTGGTAAGGAAAATTTGGAATCCTTGCTTAGCTATGGATTTTGCTCCTTTATGCTTCAAATATTTTTTTGTTCATGCTTCTGGTCTGTCACATTGCTTTTTATTAAATTAAATTTTAAAGGAACAAGGCCTTGTTAAGTAGCTGTGAAGGCTCTGAGAAATTTTTGTAGTTTATTCTCAAGTGTGAAGGTAAAATACGTAGGCTAGGTTTAGAACTAGCAAGGTGTGTGCTAGAACTGGCTGTATACAAGCTAGAACTAGGGTAATAAAAGCTAGAACTAATGTAGAAGCAAGAATTAACAAGTGTGAAGGTAAAATACGAAGGTCGGGTTTAAAACTAGCATGGTGTGGGCAAGAACTGGTTGTATACAAGCTAGAACAAGGGTAATACAAGCTAGAACAACGCAGAAGCAAGAATTAACAAATGTCCATGTAAAAAACCATTGTTAGGTTTAGAACTAGAAATGTGTGGGTTAAAACTGGCTGTATACAAGCTAGAACTAGGGTAATAAAATCTAGAACTAACGCAAAAGTAAGAATTAACAAGTGTGCATGTAAAAAACCCTTGTTGGATTTAGAACTAGCAAGGTGTGGGCTAGAACTGACTGTATACAAGCTAGAACTAGGGTAATAGAAGCTAGAACTAACGTAGAAGCAAGAATAAACAAGTGTGCATGTAAAAAACCCTTATTGGGTTTAGAACTAGAAATGTGTGGGCTAGAACTGGCTGTATACAAGCTAAAACTAGGGTAATAGAAGCTCGAACAAATGCAGAAGCAATAATTAACAAGTGTGCATGTAAAAAACCATTGTTAGGTTTAGAATTAGCAAGGTGTGGGCTAGAACTGGCTGTATATAAGCTAGAACTAGGGTAATAGATGCTAGAACTAACGTAGAAGTAAGAATTAACAAGTGTATAAGTAAAAAACCTTGTTGAGTTTAGAACTAGTAAGGTATGGACTAGAACTGGCTGTATACAAGCTAGAACTAGGGTAATAGAAGCTAGAACTAACGCAGAAGCAAGAATTAATAAGTGTGCAAGTAAAAAGCTATTGTTGGGTTTAGAACTAGCAATGTGTGGGCTAGAACTGGCTGTATATAAGCTAGAACTAAGGTAATAGAAACTAGATCTAACGCAGAAGCAAGAATTAAAAGGTTTACATGTAAAAAACCCTTGTTAAGTTTAGAACTAGTAATGTGTGGTCTAGAACTATCTGCATACAACCTAGAACTAGGATAATAGAAGGTAGAACTAACGCAGAAGCAAGAATAAACAAGTGTGCATGTAAAAAACCCTTGTTGGGTTTAGAACTAGTAAGGTGTCGACTAGAACTGGCTGTATACAAGCTAGAACTAGGGTAATACAAGCTAGAACTAATGCAGAAGCAAGAGTTAACAAGTGTGCATGTAAAAATCCCTTATTGGGTTTAGAACTAGTAAGATGTGGACTAGAACTGGCTGTATACAAGATAGAACCAGGGTAATAGAAACTAAAACTAACGCAGAAGCAAGAATTAACAAGTGTGCATGTAAAAAACCCTTGTTAGGTTTAGAACTAGCAAGGTGTGGACTAGAACTGTCTGTATACAAGCTAGAATTAGGGTAACAGAAGCTAGAACTAACGCAGAAGCAAGAATTAACAAGTGTGCATGTGAAAATCCTTGTTGGGTTTAGAACTAGAAAGGTGTGGGCTAGAACTGGCTGTATACAAGCTAGAACTAGATTAATAAAAGCTAAAAATAACGCAAAAGCAAGAATTAACAAGTGTGCATGTAAAAAACCATGGTTGGGTTTAGAACTAGCAAGGTGTCGGCTAGAACTGGCTGTATATAAGTTAGAACTAGGGTAATAGATGCTAGAATTAACGCAGAAGCAAGAATTAACATGTGTGCCTTAAAAAACCCTTGTTGGGCTTAGAACTAGCAACGTGTGGACTAGAACTGGCTGTATACAAGCTAGAACTAGGGTAATAGAAGCTAGAACTAACGTAGAAGTAAGAATTAACAAGTATGAAGGTAAAATACAAAGGCTGGGTTTAGAACTAGCAAGGTGTGGGCTAGAACTGGTTGTATACAAACTAGAACTAGGGTAATACAAGCTAGAACTAATGCAGAAGTAAGAATTAATAAGTGTGCATGTAATAAACCATTGTTGGGTTTAGAACTAGCAAGGTGTAGACTAGAACTGGCTGTACACAAGCTAGAACTAGGGTAATAGAAACTAAAACTAACGCAGAACAAGAATTATCAAGTGTGCATGTAAAAAAACCTTGTTGGGTTTAGAACTAGCAAGGTGTGGGCTAGAACTGACTGTATATAAAGTAGAACTAGGGTAATAGAAGCTAGAACTAACGCAGAAGTAAGAATTAACAAGTGTGCATGTAATAACCCTTGTTGGGTTTAGAACTAGCAAGGTGTGGGCTAGAACTGACTGTATATAAAGTAGAACTAGGGTAATAGAAGCTAGAACTAACGCAGAAGTAAGAATTAACAAGTGTGCATATAATAACCCTTGTTGGGTTTAGAACTAGTAAGATGTAGGCTAGAACTGGCTATATACAAGCTAGAATTAGGGTAATAGAAGCTAAAAATAACGTAGAAGTAAGAATTAACAAGTATAAAGGTAAAATACGAAGGCCGTGTTTATAACTAGCAAGGAGTGGGCTAGAACTGGTTGTATACAAGCTAAAACTAGGGTAATACAAGCTAGAACTAACACAGAAGCAAGAATTAATAAGTGTGCATGTAAAAAACCCTTGTTGTGCTTAGAACTAGCAAGGTGTGAGCAGAATTTGCTGTATGCAAGCTAGAACTAGGATAATAGAAGCTAAAACTAATGCAGAAGTAAGAATTAACAAGTGTGCATGTAAAAAATCATTGTTGGGTTTAGAACTAGCAAGGTGTAGGCTAGAACTGACTATATACAAGCTAGAACTACGGTAATAGAAGATAGAACTAACGCAGAAGCAAGAATTAACAAGTGTGCATGAAAAAAATCCTTGTAGGTTTTAGAACTAGCAAGGTGTGGGCTAGAACTGGCTGTATACAAGTTAGAACTAGGGTAATACAAGTTAGAACTAATGCAGAAGTAAGAATTAATAAGTGTACATGAAAAAAACCCTTGTTGGGTTTAGAACTAGCAAGGTGTGGGCTAGAACTGGCTGTATACAAGCTAGAAGTAGGGTAATTGAAGCTAGAACTAACGCAGAAGTAAGAATTAACAAGTGTGCATGTAAAAAACCCTTGTTGGGCTTAGAACTAACAAGGTGTGGGCTAGAACTGGCTGTATATAAGTTAGAACTAGAGTAATAGAAGCTAGAACTAACATAGAAGTAAGAATTAACAAGTATGAAGGTAAAATACGAAGGTCGGGTTTAGAACTAGCAAGGTATGGACTAGAACTGGTTGTATACAAGCTGGAACTATGGTAGTACAAGCTAGAACTAACATAAAAGCAAGAATTAAAAAGTGTGCATGTAAAAAACCCTTGTTGGGTTTAGAACTAGCAAGGTGTGAGCTAGAACTGGCTGTATACAAGCTAGAACTAGGGTAATAGAAGCTAGAACTAACGCAAAAGCAAGAATTAATAAGTGTGCATGTAAAAAACCCTTGTTGGGTCTAGAACTAGCAAGGTGTGGACTAGAAATGGCAGTATACAAGCTAGAAGTAGGGTAATAGAAGCTAAAACTAATGCAGAAGCAAGAATTAACAAATGTGCATGTAAAAAACCATTGTTAGGTTTAGAACTAGCAAGATGTGGGCTAGAACTGGCTGTATACAAGCTAGAACTAGGGTAATAGAAGTTAGAACTAACGCAGAAGTAAGTATTAACAAGTGTGCATGTAAAAAACCCTTATTGGGTATAGAACTAGCAAGGTGTCGGCTAGAACTGGCTGTATACAAGCTAGAACTAGGATAATACAAGCTAGAACTAACGCAGAAGCAAGAATTAACAAGTGTGCATGTAAAAAACCCTTGTTGAGTTTAGAACTAGCAAGGTGTAGGCTAGAACTAGCTGTATATAAGCTAGAACTAGGATAACAGAAGTTAGAACTAACGCAGAAGCAAGAATTAACAAGTGTGTATGCAAAAACCCTTGTTGGGTTTAGAACTAGCAAGGTGTGGGCTAGAACTGCAATACAAATAATGTTATGAAATTCTTATAGCTAGGAGTTAAAAATCATAACATGGAGTCAGTATAGAGAGGATGTAAGTATTTTACAGCAAACAAAGGACTACATGTAATAACAAAAGGAAAATTCATGCAATGCCACTCAACAAAAGCATTAAACAACTAAGAAAGGAACATCCAAAAGTTTACAAAAAGTAAAAGAATACAAAACCACCGAGCACCAAGAAATTAATCAATTTCCAAAATATGATTACAGATAAATGTAAATAACTTGGATTCTGTCATCATCTGAAAATCCATAAATTTAATAATACTAAGTTCACAAGAGACGTTATTCTTTCTTTAAATTTTGCAAGAGAATGTGTATTAGTTACAATCATCTTTCTCATCAAACACCATGAGCATTTTTCATTACTGCCTAAAAAGTTTGGCCCAAGATTACACCCGCAGCTATCTCCACATGCAGACTCCTTCTGCAGTATGAAGGCTTTGTTAACTATAAGTTCAAGTCAAGCCTTTGTGCAGATGCACATGAACTTGTCATCCATATACCAATTGTTTGCATGCCTAGGAGCACATGTTTCTCCCTTGAATAAAGCTATCAAACTCTGCGGCAGCGATCTACGGTGGGGGAGCAGCGGCGATCTACGGCGACAAGGACGGGTGGAGGAGGGGAGGCAGCGGCGAACTCGAGGAGGGCAGGGGAGCCTTGGGGGCCTGAGCGGAGGCGGCAACAGCGAGGAGGGCGAGGGCCAGGGTGACGAGCTTGAGAAAGCTCTTAGTTTTAGATAGAGGAGAGAGGAGAGAGAGAGAGAGAGAGAGAGAGAGAGAGAGAGAGAGAGAGAGAG
>BQKN01062204.1:95620-107480 GCA_022839385.1 Asparagus kiusianus
CTCTCTCTCTCTCTCTCTCTCTCTCTCTCTCTCTCTCTCTCTCTCTCCCCCCCAAACTCTCTCTCTCTCTCTCTCTCTCTCTCTCCCGATCTCTCTCTCTCCCAAACCCGATCTCTCTCTCCCAAACCCAATCTCTCTCTCATTCTATTGATTCGCTCCCAACTCACCAATTCCTCCCTCAAATTTCTCTCTCAACCAAAGATCCTCCGGCGTTGTTGAAATCTGATGCCATATAATCTCTCCGACGCCGACGAAATCTGAAATTTCATCAATGTATAAATTTCTTATTTTTTTCATAATTTTCTCAATATTATTTAGTTAATATTGTATATTTAAAATAAGTATTTTAATTATGATTATCAATATGAAAGAAAAACCTAATTTGCATATGATGAATTTTAATTATTCAATTAAAATGGTGAGTGGAATACTAGTTATTTGCTTATTCAATAGAAATCTGAGTGTTGGAATAAATAATATGCCTGTATACGAAGGAGGCTATAGAAAAATGTTCATGTTATCTAGAAATTGCAATTTCAATAGAGTTATGGAGTAAATATACAGAATTACTAGAATTAATCATGCCGAAAATGTCATTAAGGTCTTCTGTAATTGTCCAATAAATGAAAAAAGGTCAGGAACCTATTCTTTTTATATTCATGGCAGTTTGGATAAAAAATTGAATCAGTTTAATAGGGGTCTTTTGATCTAAGCAAATGGGATTTGGATTTGAAGTATAGATTTTAAATCCAAGAATTGAAATCCATAGATTTACAAATCACTTGTTTGGATGAGTTTATTAGATGAAAGGATTCTAAATTGTGATTTCAAATCTGTTGTTTGGATTGCTTATTCTACATGAAATTGGATTCAATATCCTTTCTTGATTATAATTAACAACTTGATAAAATGTATTGTTATACCATCAATCACAACCAAATCCTCGAATAATAATAATAATAACTAGGAAGCAACTTATATGTACCAAGACATTCCTGATAATTTGTCTTTCAGAAATATATGAGTTCTAGCCAGAATAGGCTATACGTTTTTTTATTATTATAGTTTAGCCTCTTTTTCATTTAATATGTATCTGATCTTTATGTTGCATTCTCATGTACCCTGCAACTGAACCTTCATGTATATCAATAAGCAAATAATAATAACTCTTCCAATCTTAAAAATTATAGGAAATTATTCAGACATAAATTTTTACCAAGATGCATGTTGCCCAGTTCATATGAGAAGCTGATGTGCAAAAATACATGTAACTTCAATGTGATACAACACTACAAACAAAAAGATACTGAAATTAACAACCAAACACAACACGATGGTATATGATACAAAACTAGTTAGTAACACCTTTCTTTTACTCAAAACTCAAGTTCATGGCCGGCAACTTGAAGCATGAACTTTCTATGACCTCAACCAAGTTAGAAGCGATTCTTGTAGCTTACAAAGTTAACTGCACCAAGGAGCATCCATCATTAAAAAAAAAAAAAAAACAACAAACAAACTTAAGAGTTCCCATGAACATGCATAAGTATTAAAGGAAGAGAAAGTCTCTGCATAATTAAATATGTACTAGAAAAATGTCGCATATTTAAATAGATTATATTGCATGTTCAAATAGGACTTTATAAGGAAATCCTCTTTCCTATGATAGAAATGTGAGACAACATTACACAAGCTGAGTATACATTTAAATTTGAGTTCGGCAATGTCACATTAATATTGAAGAATAGTCAAGGAGAAGAACACATAATTTTGATTGCATCTGTTAATATAACATAAACCCATCAAAAAAATGATCACTGAAATCAGACGATTTATTTTGAGTAAAGTTAAGCGTTAAGGCCAAATTTTGGTGGAAGAGTATCCTAAAAATCACTATTTTCGAAACATATTGAAGGCTAATTCACCCACTACAACTAATAAGGACAATTAACTTCTTTCTAAAGAATAGCAGACGCACAAAATTAACTCTAGTTAATCATAAGAATTTAGCCTTTAGTAGCCTAATGCAATAGCTAGGGCAAGTACATGAGAATTATCACTATAAGAGCCCTTTGCTTTATAGCGTGGAGCCTAAATCATGCACATAAAGTTCTAATTGCCAGTTGACAACATCTTAATGCAAGAAAATACTTACGTAACTCCTTTCCACCTAATGTTTGAGAAGGAAACAAGATTATTGCCAAGACTGAGAAAATGAACCAGTGGATACAAATAAAAAACTAGATAAGTTAAATAGCTTTGGATCTAAATATTCTTAGATAATTTTATAGTTTATGTTCGATTCGACATTTCTTCAATAGTAACTAATCTTTTAAAAGTTGCAACAAAAACATACGAAAATAGAAGGGTCTAAATGAAACCAACATCAGATGGCGTTGATTCATTGTGGTTAAAAGATTTTTATTGACTTCCCACCAAATTGGCTACAGAAAATACACAAATCTTCTTATTTTAGGAGTTACCATAGGGAGAATATCTGATCACTTATTATATCAGAGAAAAGCTAATATATTATAGTTTCTCACAATTTAAACAATATAAAGCAACTAGTCTTATTTTTTACAATTTCTGGAAACATGAATGAAATTATGATTCCTAGCTAGTCAAATGGGAACAATCCAAATATTTATAGATTCCATAGAATTGATCAAAGCATTTCTCTCAATTGTGGTTCCAAGTTATTTTGGATAGCAGTTTGCTCAATAGTGGGTTATTATCCATCTATGCTAGCTATAGTTTAGATTTAGATGAACATGTGCAATGTAGTTTGTCAGATTCAAAGACTCATCATTCACACAAAGTACATCCGTGATATTGGGTTCGTAACAACAGGACCTCATTTTAGCATTAATATTGGGTTCATAACAGTGCACTTACAAAGGTGACAAGAAAAATTAAATAAATTAGATATTCACAGCCACATCTCACCGATAAGTCAATCTAAAATAAATCAGCCAAAAAGAGGGGAAATTGTTAGAGTAAACCCTAAGTAAACTAACCCATCAGAGAGCGCAAACATTATCTAAGTCAATCGAAACGCAATAAAAAGTTAACAAACATGAAGTAGCAAAAGAATTCACCTCCTGAAGAGAAAGAGAATCAAGAGGTACAGAGTTTATGGAGATTGTGGTCTCCTCGAAGTTCGCCTTCATAGACCTCGAAGCTCACCGCCGCCTTCCTCAAAAAGCCTGCCACCCGCCGTCCTCGAAGTTCGCCATCGTCATGTTCATTGTCGACGTCGTCTCTCGATGCAATCAGGGTCTAGTTTAGGATATTTCGGCCAAGACTCTTTAATCAAGATTGATCCTGAGACGATCGCGGAGCGGAAGAAACAATCGGAATTTTTTCCTTCTCTTCGGCCAGATCAATCGCGATTTCGCAAATCATTGGCACAAGGATAAAATCCAGCATTTTAGGTCTACAAATCAATCGAGACAGTTTCACATGATTTGCAGTCAAGCCCACGAATGAAGGCCCAAACAGGGGATTTGGTTTCGGCCTCCCTGGATTTCAAATCAAGGTCCCAAAAAGAGCCTGCAAAATTGAGTTAGTTTTGATCCAGTTCTATTCAAATAAAATTTCTCTAAGAAGAGGTCTAGATTTAAACCTGACCCCATATTCGGAGGTTGCCAAACATGCACTCAGATCAATCATAGTCCCTCGTATCATGGAAATTGCATATTAGTTCAGCAAATTCTAGAAGTTGCAAAGTGGTCCTTGAAGTTTAATCAGCTTAGATTTGAAGGGAATGTTGCGTCAAATCTAACGGGTGAAGGTAAAGTGATTGTTCCACCTCTCTATTATGTTCCCAATGCCTGCTTTAAAACCCCACTTGAATTCTTCTCTTCTAATAGTAAGAAATCCTAACCCAAAGTTGAGCATAAGGGCCTGTTTGTTTTATTAAAAAAAGAGGGAAATCAAAGAAATGGAAAACTATTAAAATGAAGAATTGGTTTGGGAGTGTTTGGTTGGCTAAAAAAAGAAGGAAATCAAAAAAATGGAGATGAAATGATGTTAGTTGTCACATTATTATTGGATGATGTGAGTGATTTTTTAAGAAAACTAGTTTTGATGTTGTTTGATTGGCGAAAAAAATAAGGAAATGAATTATAAGAAACCTATTTCCTGTAGTTTGTTGTTTTCTTTTGTTTGGTTCATTTTTAAAAATAAAAAATGAAATGAGATGAGATGAGTTGTCATTGTATTATTGGGTGATGTGATCCAAGATTAAGAAAAGTGTTTTCACAACTTTTTGGGATGAAAACAAAGAAATAAAATGTTAATGAGATGAGGTGAATTGTTATAATATTTTATTGGATGATGTGAGTGATTTGAAATGATGAAAAGAGATGAGTTGAGTGATGTTTGGATGAAAATAATATTTTATTAGATGTGATGGATGAGTTGTTAGATGAAAATAATATTTTATTAGATGTGATGGATGAGTGGTTAGATGAAAATAATATTTTATTAGATGATGTGGATGAGTTGTTGGATGAAAATAATATTTTATTGGATATTGGGGGTGAGTTTTAGGGATGGAAATAGAGAAAATAGTACTTTTTGAGATTTTCACATTTTCCATTTTCATTTCTTGGTTTTTAGGAAATAACCAAACAGGCCCTAAGATTGAAAAACCAGAGAAAGGGATAGTTTAGGGAGTGTAGATGTTGGTAAGGAGTTAACCTAATCATGAATAGGTTTTCTAAACTTAAATACTGACAAAGGGATCATTTTCCAACACGATATAGGATTTGGGGGACTAATATGCCGGTTTCAAGATTTGACGGATTACTATACAATTATTGAAGAAGTATGGAACTAGTATCTAAAACAACTCCTTTCTTTATTATTGTTACTATAGATAAATGAACGGTTAAAAAGCCAATTTGAACGTCATGAAATGTGAAAAAAATGACAACTGTTATGTATTAAATCAAGGGAAAATTGCTTATAATAAACAATTTGTAAAAAGTTATGCACTCCCCGACTTTAACTAAAGTCAAATGCATTTAAGCGTTTTGACCCAAGTATCCATGCTAAAACATCCGTAGCCCAAGAAAGTATATAGTACATATACTGTATTTTGTATAAATATTCAGCTTACCCTTTTGTACCCTTTGTGGATTATGAAATATTTTTTTGTCTTATTTGGCAGTCCCTCTTTAGATTATACATTAAGAAGTGATTGCTAATGGGTTCAAGAGAAAAGACTTGCATTAATTCCTGGGAAAGATTTTTAGGAGGGAAAGGGAAAATTGGAGGGAAACATAATAACTTCCCTCCAAATAATGTCAAATATTTTCTTCCCTCTTTAGATTCTACTCATAAGATCTTCAATAACCAAAATGTTTTTTACTTTTTCCTCTTAACTTCTCCAACAATTAAAATGAAAGAATGTTTAATATATGTGATTTTGTTAAACACTAATGCAATCCTCACTAAAAGTCAAGTCTGTAACGAGGTTAGCTGAATTTAAGATGCACTCTACAGAGAATTTAAAACTATATATGAAAGTTTGTTGATAAGTTACTCTCTTGAAAAGTTTCTCAATGTCTCGTTTGAGCTTTTAAAAGATGAATGTAGGCTATCTAAAAATTACAACAGATGGCTGATCCCCACTAAGTATTGAAGATGGGAATTACAATCAGACAATTTCCACATCAACAATTCAAGGACGAAAGTTACAAGCAAACGACTTTCAGACCAACAAATGGAGGCTACAACTAAGGAAACTTTCATGTAAATCGATGAATGTTACAATTCGACAACACTGAAGACAACTGATGAAAGCCATGATTCAATGGCCTTCGTAATCCATGACAGCAAAGTTATAATTTGACAACTCTCATATTGTAAGGAGCCAAAATGAAGATTACAAGATGACGATCCTCGCAACGCTCAGAGCAGAAGGGACTACAAGATGACAGCCTCTTCAGCTCAAAACGCAGGAGTTCAATACTGCGTCTTAAAGATGGAAGGCAGTCCAATCATTGCGTTCTAACCCGAACACAAGCTCTAACTTTGCATTCCGCATCCAGAACGCAGAGTTCGTTATCAGAACGCTTACACTGGCGTTTGACTTGTTCAAACGTGCTGAACGGTTTTAAAACCCTTTCCTCACAATTTGAGAGATTTCAGCCCCACTTCGGAGCGGATTAAGGGGGTGGTTACACCCCTTAATCTCTCTATAAATAGCAACAAACTCAACAGAGTTTAGGAGGATTTTTTAGGGGGTTGGGATTTTGGAGATCGGTTCAAGCGGCTGAGTTGGAAGGATTCAGTTTAGATCCTGTGAGTTTCCACAAGAAAGAGATCGGCATTCTTCAACTGAAAGCCCTCTTCAGCAACAGAAAATGCTTGGAGCCTGACATTTGGCTTGAGAACCAATTATTCGGTTTCAACAAACTCTTTTACAGAGTTATAACTCGTTCAGAGTTTCTTAATTCACTAGGAGTTTCAAACTCACCACGCGAGTTCTCCTCTACATTAATCAAGAGGAAGATAATGTGTTCCAACGAGGTGAAACATTCGGATCGTCAGTGAAAAGCAAACTCAACACGTTAACCGAGGGAGGCATTCCATCGCTACCATGAATAACCCAGTTTTAAACAAAGGGGAGGGTCTTCATCAATGTTCTTCTCTTTGTAAATCGAAAAACCGATCGAGAGGAATTCATAATTTTTTTCTAAGTTGTTAGAGAGAGATTACTGCGAGAGAATTGTACAAATTTTTTTCTAAATCAGTTAGAGAGAATAAAACAAATTCAATTCTCCAAATTTATTCTCACGAATTTCCCCACAAACAATGAAGATAATTTCAACATGATAGATTATCATCGTTCAAGGGGGTTAAGTACGATAACCATGACTATTACTGAAAGAGATGAATGATCCATGCATAATATAGGGATAGAAATACAATTAAGTAAGTATTCAAAATATTCCTTTTAGGTTCTGTAAAGTATTCAAAAGATTCTTTTCAGGTTTTGTATACACGTTATAATGGGAACTATGATATTTACATATTATATGTGACCTGTAGAAATAGCATGTGACATTTTTGATGTTATTTGTGACATATACAAGTTAATAGTTGCTTCTATTTGTTACACGTGACTTATATGTACCATTTATTATATTTAACTTGTAGTCTTCCTACTGTAAACTCACAGTCATTGGAGCATATCCAGGAATCTGAGAGGATACTAATTGATAATCATCAAGGAGAGCATGTAGAGATGATGAATGACATGTTCAAAAAAGATACAAGTTCAAAAAAGAATACACTTATCTGAGAGGATACAAGTTCTCTTTTAAATATGTTAACAATAAGCCAAAATGCATTCGTGCTAATTACATGTTCAAAAAAGAAACAAATGCTCGTGGTTGCTTTACGCTTCACTATTGAGCCATGTGTTGATCATTGCTATAAAAAATTTTTGTTCCTCAACATACTTGTGGACAACATAACAGCACAGATGGCCACTCTAGAGCATTGAGAAAGTGGATTGTGAGTATGCTACAACCAATTATGAAGAGGTGTCTATATATCACCCAACCTAAGATTAGAAAGGAGTTACACTCTCAATATGGTTTAAAAGTTAATTATTCTAAATCTTGGCGCGCTAAGGAGATAGCAAAAGACCAAATATTTGGTTGTGCAAGACATTCATATGGTCTACTATCCTGGTTAGTCCATTAATTTGTTGACGTGTCCTTTAGAACTTATGTGTGATCTATATACCTTATATGTGATGTTTAGAAATTATAGGTGACGTATAAGTATTGGATGTGACATTTAGATTTTATATGTGACATTGAGGTCTTATATCTGACATTTAGGCTAAATATGTGACATTCACGTCTTATATATGACTTTAAAACTTATTCATCATTTATTATCGGATGTAGACCATTGCTCTTTCTAGATGAGACCTTTCCTAAAGATCGTTATAAAGGAATCTTATTACGTGCGACTGCTTATGATGGTAATCAAGGCATATTTCCGCTTGCATTTTGTGTTTGTGACTAAGAAAATGAACACTACTAGAAAATAGAGTTTTTCCTATGGAATTATAGCGACGGAAATTTCCGTCGCTATAACATGGCATATAGCAACGGAAATATCCGTCGCTATACTTCCGTAGGCAAACAAACTATGCCGACGGAATGGGAGGAATTAGCGACGGAAATTATCCGTCGCTAAAACTTTCCCGACGGGTTTTTAGAGACCGACAATTTCTGTCGCTAAATTTTTTTTAGCGATGGATAGTTCCGTCCTAAAAAATTTCGACGGGAAAAAAATTTGGGCGCAGGCGCCCAAATTTTTTGGGCAGCCTGCGCCCAAAAATACCCGAGAGAGGGCTTATTAGCCTCTCTCAGGCCCGCCCCCCTTTCTCATTCCCCCCTCTCTCTCCTCACCACCCCCTTTCTCAGATCTGGTCCGACGAGCCGCCGCCGTCGCCAGTCGCAGGAGCTGCCGCCTTCATTCTCTCTCATTCCCCCCTCTCTCAAGGTACCCCCTCTCCCCTCCCCCCTCAATCTCTCTTTGTCTCTGCCCGAGATTCTCTCCGCCTCTCTCTCGTCGGTCGATGCCGGCGGCCAGCCGACCAACGGCCGTCGGTCGTCGACGTCGGCCGACGAGAGAGGGGGAGAGAGAAGGGTCAAGGTTTGGGAGAGAGAGATTTCTAAATTTTTGTAATTAGAATTTAATTTTTTTAATTAGAGTTTAATTTTTACAAAACAAAAAAATTATGGAAAAAACCAAAATCCTAATAAAAAATGTTCATCTTGATGAATTTATAATATACATAAATTAAATTTAGTACATGTTATGCTTAGGGTTAGGGTTGGGTGAGAGTGAGGGTTAGGGTTAGGCGAGGGTTAGGGTTAGGGTTAGGTGAGGGTGAGGGTGAGGGTGAGGGTTAGGGTTAGTGTTAGGGTTAGGTGAGGGTTAGGGTTAGGTGAGGGTAGGAGTGGGGGTGATGTTAAGGGTGAGGTGGAGGGTTAGGATTAGGGTTAGGCGAATGTTAGGGTTAGGGTCAGGGTTAGGGTTAGAGTTTGGTGAGTGGGGGTGATGGTGAAGGTGAGGTTGAGGGTTAGGGTTAGGGTTAGGGTTTGGGTTAGGATTAGGGTTAGGCGAGGCTTAGGATTAGGGTTAGGGTTAGGGTGGGGGTAAGGGGTGGGGGTGAGTTTGAGGATTAAGGTTAAGGTTAGGGTTAGTGGAGGGAGAAGGTGAGGGTTAGGGTTATGGTTTGGTGAGGGTGGGGGTGGGGGTGATGTTGAGGGTGTGGTTGAGGGTTAGGGTTAGGGTGGGGGTGAGGGTGGGGGTGAGGTTGAGGGTGAGGGTTAGGGTGGGGGTGAGGGTAGGGGTGGGGGTGATGTTGAGGGTGTGTTTGAAGGTTAAGATTAGGTTTAGGGTTAGGGGAGGGTGAAGGTTAGGGTGGGGGTGAGTTTGAGGGTTAAGGTTAGGTTTAGGATTAGTGGAGGGTGAAGGTAAGGGTGAGGGTTAGGGTTAGGGTAAGGTGAGGGTAAGGGTATGGGTGATGGTAAGGTTGAGGTTTGAGGGTTAGGGTTAAGGTTTGATGAGGGTGAGAGTGAGGGTGAGGTGAAGGGTGGGGGTGAGGGTGAGGGTGAGGATGAGGTTGAGGGTTAGGGTTAGGTGAGGGTTAGGGTTAGGGTTAGGTGAGGGTGAGGGGTGAGGGGTGAGGATGAGGGTAAGGTTGAGGGTTAAGGTTAGGGTTAGGGTTAGGGGAGGGTGAGGGTTAGGGTTAGGGTAAGGTGAGGGTGAAGGTGGGGGTGATCGTGAGGTTGAGGTTGAGGGTTAGGGTTAGGGTTAGGTGAGGGTGATGGTTACAATGAGGGCGAGGTGATGGTGAGGGGTTATCGTAACTATTATATCGCTAATTACATAGAAATTGCACACACTGTACACTCATTTTCGAGCCGTAGAATACCAAGTCCAATAAATACTATATATAATCTCTTTATTTACTTGTTACATACACGTACAGGGATTGTTGGCGGATACGATACTATCGTGTTCGGTCCGACAACCTTTTTGTATGCGTATGTGATAGGGGGCTTATATATAAATATTTATTGGATCTGTCCAGTGTGGACGTGTTAGGTATGTAAACATGGCGTGTATATGTATTTACTTGTGTTCTTTTGTACTTTCTATTCGTCAGAGTTTCAGCGGCGCTTTTTCGTTGTTCTCCGTGTACAAATATAGTGTACTCGGAGAACAGCGGGTAGGTGCTACCAAAATTTTGACGAATTAAAAGTACACTTGAACACACGTAAATACATATACATGTCACGTTTATATACCTAATGGGATAGAAGCCTTCCTCTGACAGCCGGTCACACACGCGGTCCTCTGAACACACGTTTACATCCCTAAATTACAATGATATATGTAAAGATATGTTCACTTCCATAAATTTTTAAACTGTAGATGGGGACAGTTCCTGACAAATCGTTCATGAGCATACCACGTGATCGGAGGCATCTAGACACCTGATACAAGGATGGGATAGAAGCTTTCTTAGCCTACTCTGACACCAACCCTCTACGATCGCTGAGCAGGGCGATTCTATCCTTGCAAGAATTGCAGGAATGGTAAAATGCTCAGTAGGAGTGACGTAAGTTTTCATCTGTCAATCAATGGATTTGATAGCTCTTATGTATTTTGTAGTCATCACGGTGAAGGCATCCCGATTATGCAATTAGAGGAAGAGTTTACTATTATTAACAATCCGACAGTTGACACGACTGATATGTTGGAAGATATTCTTACCATGCCGTCTTTGAGTGATGTCAACACTACTGATATGTTGCAAGATGTAAACCGATTGATAAGACTTGTTGAAGAAAATGAGGTACCGTTATACGAGGGGTGCAAGGAGTTCAAAAGGCTTTCTTTTATGCTCAGGCTTCTTCATATCCAAACACTCAGTGGGATGGCTGTTACACATTTCGAGATGTTATTAGACTTGCTCTGAAAAGTCATTCCAGGCGGAGAGAAGAGCATCCCTGCAACCTATTACGAAGCTCACAAGATTGTTGATACGCTGGGGCTTGATTACAAGAAGATAGACGCATGTCCTAATGACTGCATCCTGTACAATAAGGGTAATGAAGCTCTAATAGAATGTCCGACATGTCATGTATCACGCTGGAAAGATCATACGGGCACATCCGAAGGTGGTGCATCTAATAAGCAAAGCATGATGCCTGCGAAGGTTCTCCGATATTTTCTAATTATTCCTAGGCTACAGAGGTTTTTTATGTCTGCCGAGCTGGTTGAGAATATGCGATGGCATTCGACCGAATGCAAAGAGGACGGAAAACTGAGACATCCTGCTGACAGTGAGGCTTGGAAACACATCAATCATATATACCCCAACTTTGGTAAGGAGTCTCGGAATATTAGGCTGGGGCTTGCTAGTGATGGATTTAATCCGTTTGGATTAATGAGCTCCGCTTGGTCTACCTGGCCAGTGTTGCTAACACTGTACAACCTACCACCATCGCTATGCATGAAGCAGCCGTACATGATGTTAGGTCTCATGTTATGAGCCTACATCTTCTAATCTTATTTTGATGATTACAAATAATTCCTAATATTGTTTGTCTAGTGTTTATGTTTCCTATTAGGTATTCTAGACAAACAATGTGTTGGAGGATGGATGGATTGCGCCATAACGATCATATCAAATGGAGGTTGGCGGAGTAGTGGTTGAAGCATGCTATTCAAGTTAAAGATCCAAGATCTCGCTTCATCCACAACGTGTACCAAGTCAAGCTTATTGAAGATCAAGATCGGCTTGGGT
>BQKN01062204.1:107490-118414 GCA_022839385.1 Asparagus kiusianus
CAACGTGTACCAAGTCAAGCTTATTGAAGATCAAGATCGGCTTGGGTAATATAGTTTAGGATTTATATTATGTGTGTTAAGTACCTTAAGCTCAATATTATACACACACATTATATTGGTTTTCATGTATATATATAGTTCCATATATACATATATGTTTTTGGTTTAATAGTTTTCGAGTTTATATATGAAACAAATGAATAGAATTGGAAAATACTATTTTGTTTCATGTTTATATGCTTATATATAATTTCATCATTAACAAGCTTATATTTAATGAAATCATATTTAGTGTTTTGAATATATTGCATAGAATATGCAATTTTATGAAAATATTGTTTTTCTAGGTTATAGACTTCATTACAACATTTTATACTTTTTATCAAGTCTATAAAATCAGTTTACAAAGTTTCAAAACTTGGTTTATGTCAAAACATCAAAATTCAAATATCTCATGTTCTCATGTTTTGGACATATTTACAAAATAATAATATTTTAGTTTTGGGAAGTGATATTCCAAAAATTCCTTTTGTAACATGTTCATTTACATGTTTATAAACATTTCCCAAAGTTTCATAATTTTTGGAATTTATTTGATATTTTTAAACCCTGTTTTAAGTTGACATGTACTGTTTAAAACAGGCTGTGTGCATGTCATGAGTCGACTCATGAACAGTGTCGAGTCGACTCATAAACTGTTGTGTAGTTTGCATTTTGCTTCTGATGAGTCGACTCACAAACATCATGAGTCGACCCATCAGGTTGAGTCGACTCATGCCTGTCATAAGTCGACTCATGAAGTGTTCTGGAATGTGCATTTTGTTTCTGCTGAGTCGACCCATGACTTCATAAGTCGACCCATGCATGATGAGTCGACTCATGAATTTTATGAGTCGACCCATAAGCTGTTTTTTGGCCTGTAACAGTAACTTATGAGTCGACTCATGAACAGTGATGAGTCGACCCATAACACTGTAACGGCTAGTTTTTGGCTGAGCTGTTTTTTTGGGTTTTTGGTCTTTTTGCCTTGTTTTCTCTTGGCTTTGGGGTTCCTATAAATACCCCCACATATCCTCAGATCTAATTAATCAAGAGAATTGTTTAAACAAGTTTAAGGGTGTTTTAAGTTTGTTTAAAGGTGTTTAAAGCCTTGTTTCAAAGTTTCGGTTTGTGTTTACAAAGAAGGAAGATCACGTTGTCAATTGAGGGATTCATCCTCAATCTTCTTCATCCTCTCTTTGTGTTTATAGAGAAGTTTTCCTAACTCTATTCTCTAGCAATTTGTTTTGATTTTCATATTACCATTTATTGCTAGTTTGTTAATTGAGTTAGATTTTATTTATACTCTTTGTACACACACAACCTATTGAGCTTATTGTATTTTCATACTTAGTATATTTTGGGTTGTGGGATTGTGTGACTTAGAGAGTGAGCCTACATTGTGTTCTCATCCATTGTAGAGAACAATTTATTTGTATTGAGCTTTCATTGTGAGATCACTTGTATTACACTAGTACACCAATAGGAGTGTGTGGTGAGAGACGGGGTTGTCCCAAGAGTAGTGGCGTCGGTAGCCTAGAGAGAGGTGATAATTCCGAGCACTTGAGGAAGACACGGGCTAGAAACCAACACTTGAGGTTGTGGTTAGTGTAGTTACATTGTGAGTATTGTAAAATTTTCGGTTAGCTAGAAAACCGTATTGTGAGGTGTAAACGTTTTTCGGGTAAGCGTAGAAAACCCGGTGTGATAGTGGAGATCTCCTCGAGGTGAGGAGCATGGACGTAGGTCAGGCGGACCGAACCTCGTGAACATATCTTTTTGTTTGTGATTCCATTGGCGCACTTTTATATTCGTGCTTATTATTCATATTGCCTTTGTCAATTGCACACTGTTTATATTCCCTCTATCTAGTTTTGTTTGTTCACCCTTGTGTTATCTTGTATATCCTTGCTCATATATTATTCATATCTCTTGTGCTAGGATATATTTATTAATAAGTTTTAATTTGGCATAAATCGGATTAGATTAGCATAAACCCTATTCACCCCCCTCTAGGGTTCCTTCCTAGCGGCATTAGGGTACTTTCACATGATACTATCACTCCTGATCCCTGGAAGATATTCTCCTGGAAATGACATCGACGTTTTCCTCCAGCCATTAATTGATGACCTGAAGCTTATCTGGGAAGAAGGTGTCAGCACTTATGATGCTTATAGTAAGGAGTCCTTTTGTATGCGAGCAATGGTCATGTGGACAATTAATGACTTCCCGGCATACGTTAACCTGTCTGGATGGTCGACGAAGGGGCGGATTGCTTGTTCGCTTTGCATGTTAGACTATGAGAGAAAGTTCCTGAAATACAGCCGTAAGTTCTGTTATTGGCAACACAGAAGATGGTTGCCTACAAGGCATAAGTTCAGAAAGTTAGTAGGCAAGTTCGACGGCAATCCAGAAAACAGACTGGCACCACCAAGGTTGACCGGAGAAGAAATATTTGAGCTTCTACATCCTCTACCTAAAAAAAATATTTGGAAAGAAAAGATTCAACAAAGAAATAGCATTTGGGGTTAGGAGAAAAATATTGAAGCAAAATTGGAAGGGAAAGGGAAAAGGTAAGCTAATTCTCAAAGGCAATTCGAAAGGAAATAAGCGTCACAATGTCCAGTCGCATGGGCGTGTCTCTAAGAGCATTGAACTTCCACATGTATGGTCAAAATTTAGTATATTTTATCAGTTGCCATATTAGAGAAGTTTAAAAATACATCATAACTTGGATGTCATGCACATCGAGAAGAACATATGTGAGAATCTCTGGAACACTTTGTTGCAGGACGGGAAAAAATCGAAAGATGTCTTAAGGGCACGTCGAGACCTAACAGAATTGAACATCCGTCCTGAACTGCAAGCTATAGATAAGGGTCACGAAAAGTTTGAACTCGCAGCCTCCCCTGTTACACTGTCGAAGGATGAGGTCCACAATATATGTTTATTTCTAAAGTCCGTGAAGACACCGGATGGTTATGCTTCAAACATTTCAGCAAATGTGCATATTGAGGACAGAAAAATTTTGGGACTCAAGACACATGACCATCATATTCTATTACATCAACTTCTCCTGGTTGCATTGCGACATGCTGAGAAGGAACTCGCGATGGTGGTAAGAGAATTCGGCGGTTTCTTCAAGCAGTTGTGCTCCAAGGTGATTGATGTCAGGGAGTTTGAAGAGTTAGAGGGACGTGTAGTCAATACACTGTGTAAAATAGAATTTCTATTTTAACCATCATTCTTTACGATCATGGTGCATCTCACAATACATTTATCATATGAAGACCGCATCGTAGGACCAGTTCCGTCGCTAATATTTTTAAAATTTTTTAAATAAAAAAAGGGTGACGAAAATTCCATCGCTAATAACCCATTGTTGAAATTTAGCGACGGAAATTCCGTCGCTAAAAATGAAATTAGTGACCCTCAATGTAGGGATGTTTTTTTAACAACAGAATTTCTTTTTTTTCGTCGCTAAAACTTTTAGCGATGAATTTTCGACTTTTAGAGACGGATTTGTCCGTCGCTAAAAGTCTTGTTTCTAGCAGTGGAAGGGAATTAGAGTTGGTTTATCCAATGGTTGCGGTATATCTTGTACAATCGAATAAAACCATATAATCCACCCCATCCGCTAGTCATTTTCTCATCTTTGAAAAATATATATCTAGGTATCCACCTTTCCAGATGTGTACTTTATCTAGTTGAGAATTACAAATTGAAGCTTAGAGAGATGGGTTTTGTCTCAAGTGCTGTTCAACGGATTTCAAAATTACTGGAGTTTGCTGTATAGAAGTATACCGAAAAAGAATTTAAAGTTGTGTTACATGAGATTAGGATGACAGATCATAGAGCTTACCATGTTGCTCTCAGTTATGATCCAAATAATTAGGTGAATCCTATATTTCTTGGTATAATGTATGTCAAATATTGTGACACTATAGATTTAACTGTGATCATTAAACTTTACGTGTGATTCTTAGCCTTGCTTTGTGATACCTAGCGCTCGTATATGACATATAGCCCTTATATGTAATTATTAACTGTTATCTTTGACATTTGTCTATTATCTGTGACTTGTATCTGTTATATGCGACGTTATATGTTATATGTGACCTTTTCTGTTAAGTGTGACTTGTACCAGTTGTATGTGATAGTAAGCTCTTATGTGTGACTTTTGCGTGTTATATGCGAAACGTTGCTATTATATGTGAACATTGCTGTTATTTGTGATATTTAAGTTTTGTTTGATATATATATATATTTATTTGTAGATATGGTCATATCACTTTCAATGTTGTTGAATCTTTCAACAGTTAGATTTGTGTGGTGAGAACACTTCCTATTCGTGATATGATGGATCACATTCATATGCCAAGTATGGAAAGGATGAATACTAGTTGTTTTGGGTTCTTTTAATATTGTAATCATCTCAGATTACAATAGAAAGAATAAAAATAAAACGAAGGAAAAATTTATTTTGTCTGGGGTTCTTTTTTGTGTGCCGATGGAACGTCGGTATTATACTCTGTTGATGCACCGACTAAGATTTAGGGTCTTCTGCTGTGAGTGCAAGCTTAGTGGTTTGGAAGATAGCTCGGTCTTCTCTTGACACCTTCACTTGATTGAATCGCCAATGCGATGATTAGAATCTCTTTGCGTGTGAGTTGATATCTTTGGGATTCAGTTTGCTCTCTTAGTTGGATAGACCTTCTTAGATTTTTCCCAATTCTTAGATTCTCTTTGAATAAATGATCTCCCCTCCTTTTATAGGCTAAAAGAGAGAATTAATAGCTCCTTAATTGTGGATTAAGTGGTCATTAATAGAGGACATAATGGGAAGTAGTTATTCCCCAAAAATAATTCCTAAAATTGCTATTTTGTGAGCTTCATAGGCTTGGAGAAGTTCGCTGAATACGTGGGAGGATGTCACTGAAGTCATGAGCAAGGATTGCTGTGGACATGGGTGAGTCTTCTTCAGAAGGGGAAGACCTGGTCCACTTGAGTTGACGTGGGCTGAGTTCATTAGTTGGCGAACTTCACCCGTGACATTCACTGCAGCTTGTTGTGGGCTTGTCTTTGGGTCCATTTGAAGTGTTTAGCCCATGAGTGTTCACTTCTTGGATCTAACCTGATAATTGGCTTAAGTAAATATATATTTTGACCGTCAACACTCGCCGTAAGATGACAACAAAAACTATCTATGTCCCGAAGTGGAAAAGATTCTGCAAGAAAATTATAAGAAGGGAAGCACTCTTGAAACTCGCATTCAACACCTGAAATCTTTGAGGTAGCATATCAAAAATTAGTAAAAGTTAATTAAATGCATGTGTCATGCATGGGATGTGTTACGAATGCTATGTTTACATGTGTGTGCTGCTATTAACTTTATGGTAGAGACTTGTAGCTGTTAGACCCTAGAGGGGGAGGGTGAATAGGGTCTTATGCTAATCTAATCCGATTTTATGCTAATTAAAAACTTATTAACAAATATGTCCTTGCAATAATGATATGCAACAATTATATATGCAAGGATATAAAAACAAGGGTAAGTGAACTATAAACAAATACAAATAATATAGTGGATAAATTAGACAATACAAGAATGACGATAGAGATAAACAAAATATAAGTGCATAAGCCAAACTCAAACACACAAGAAATGATCACAGAGTTTGGACCTTCCACCTACGTCTCCGCTCCACACTCCCGGGGAGAAATCCACTACACAACCGGGTTTTCAACGCTCACCCGAATAACGTTTACACCACACAATATCTGTTTTCAACGCTCACCGATCAACGTTCACAATCTCACAATGTAACTACACTAACTACCACCTCAAGTATTGGTCTCTAGCTCATGTCTTCCTCAAGTGTTAGGAATTACAATCTCTCTCTAGGCATTACCATCTACCCCACTCCTCTTGGGACGACCCCGTCTCTTACCACACACTCCTCTTGGTGTACTAGTGCAATACAATGTGAACCTCACAATTAAGCTCGCTATCAACAAATGATTTGTTCTCTAAATAAGGTGAGAACTCAATTAAGCCTAACTCTATGTTACAATCTCACAACACCAATAATACTATGTATGAAAATACTAAAAGTTTAAGTGGGTGTGTGTAACAAAGAGAATAAATTAAAATCAAATTAAACTCAATATAACCTCTAGCTTAATAAAATGATAATAAAACAATTATATAAATGTAACACAAGATTGAGTTTAGGAAAACTTCTCTATAGATGAAAGAGCGAGAGAGATGAGTTGAAGCTCAAACACCAAAGGATGATCTCTTCTAGCTCTTGTGAAAATTGCTTCACAAACTTAAAACTATAAACAAACTTGAAACCTTTAAACAAACTTGTAAAAACTCTTTGAAACTTTTCTCTTAAAACATATTTTTTTGTAGAAGACATGGGGGGTTTATATAGGAAGAGAAAACAGTACACAAAACCCAATGAAAACCAACAAATTGTTAAAATACACAAAACTAGAAAACTATCTGTTATCAGCTTATCAGTCAACTTGAATCATTAGTCGACTGATGAGCTACCCATTGAGTTCAAATATCAGTTTTTCAGTCGACTGATAAAAATTGTTCAGTCGACTGATAAAAATTGTTCAGTCGACTGACAAGGTCAGTCGGCACATCAGTCCATCAAAATGGAGCAGAGGTTAAATGATGATTCCAACCATATTTTTCAGTCGACACATCATTCGACTGACATGGTCAGTCGACTGATCACATGTTTCCAGACTGAACTGAGTTTTGAAAATGAATTTTGGAGCTCTGTAAAAAATAGCAAATAAATTCTAAAAAATATAAAACTTTGAAATATGCAAAAAGAATTTTTCAAATAGCTCTTCTCATTTGTAAAAACATTGAAATATGCAAAAAGGCTAAAATACAATAAATAAATTATTTGAAAACAAATATACAGTTTCTGAAAACTGCTGAAAACTTATTTTTGTAAATTCAATTGAAAATAACAAAACAACTTTAAAATTAGTAAAACTTGGGAAAAAGTTTGTATATATGAAGATAAACATGTAAACAAAGAAAAATTTTAAATTTCATTTCCCAATTGTGAAAACTCATATGTTTTGTGAAAACATGCATGAACATGCACGACCATGAAACTTGATTTTTTGTAAATTCAATCCAAACAAGTTTTAAAACACTTTCCAAAAGATTCATAAACTTAATGAAATGTGTATAAAGTAATTTTTAATTCTATAAACTAATAAAATAATATTTTCACAAAAACACTTATATTTTGATAAAAATCATAAATATGTGTGTGTGCATAGTATTGAGCTTAAAGTACTTAACACATATAATGTAAAACCTAAACTAGATATACCAAGCAAGATCTTCATGACGCTTGATCTTGGTAACTTGGATGAAGCTTGATCTTGAATCTTAATTTGAATTGTGCATAGCTTCACTCCATAATTCTACCAACCTCCATGTGATATGATTATTGAGGCTCTATTTCATCCAACCTCTAACTTGTTGTTTGTCTATAATGAATAAAAAACCACCAACACTAGACAAATAATATTAGAAGTAAATTATTTAAATCATCATCAAAACAAGAAGGCCAACAATACCTCTATTGTGATTGGTTCATGACTACTAAAACTTTTAAGAAAATTTACGAATAAATTCTCTTACCTGTTCTAAATTATGATAAGCCAAATGTCACTGATGTAACAATTGACATACTTCCTTCAAAACCAACAAAGAGACATGGAAGAAATAAGAGTAGACATATTCAACAACCGATCTGAGAATAGACGTCTAGTTAAATGCTCAAATCTCACGATGAAGAACATAACCGAGCCACATGCACCGAACCTATCCAAAACTAACGTTTCCTGGCGGAATTCAAACTCTTTGGGACTTTTGTCTATTTTATGTTACTTTTATCATTTTGTTGTGATATTTATGTATTAAATATTACATATTATCTGTTTGTATGACTTATTGGTATTAACTATGACACCTATAAGCTTTATATTTTTAGGTTCCATGTAATATGCTAAAGGAAAGTTCATAGAGTAATCACAAATGTACATTTCATCATTGTTGCCACAAGTCTCAAAAATTACAAAAGAATTTTTCATTCCAACATAGAATTACGTTATACTTGTTTGTCTAATACTTTAACTCAATTAATAGTACATCATTACCCATAAAATACAAAAGATACTCTGGATCATCTGCATCTAACTTTAGTCACAGCTTCTTCAATTCTTGGCCTTCACATATAATTTGAGCAGCAAGTCCCGCCCTTAACATTTCAAACTCTCTTTGTAAAGCTTCAATGTCCATAACCTCCTTTCCTTCTAGGATTGCTTTGATGTACAAATATGCATGTATGTCACAATCGTACCTAAATAGAAAAGAGGTAAAATAACAATCATGTACATTCATAAACGGGATTATGTACCACATTGAATGTGTAAAACTCACAGCTGATACAAAAACATCACATATAATGCTTAAGCATCACAAAAAATGATAAACTATCACAAATAATGAGTATATGTCATAAATAATGTATAAATGTCATCTGAGATGAGCATGTGTCACTGATAATGATTATGCATCACAGATAAGAAACAAGTACCACAACAATTAACAAAACTGGTATATATCAGCTATTTGGAAAAAAACTTATGAGCCTTTTTTGCTTTCGATAAGGAACTACTTCATATTCGAGTGCTCTGAATGTCAATGTCAAGCCGAATCCACTTATCATCCAATCTAAAAATAGATGGATTGTCACAACATCTCTAGACCATATCTCATGGATAGCGAAACTATAATGTCTGCATTATTCCCCCAAATTGACCTCAAGGACATGCCAGTGATCAGTATGACATATTAGAATTAACAAAATGTCCTTCACATCGTTTATATGCTTCTTTATATATTTTTATATACATTTTTCTTATCCACTTTTGAAGCAGTTAGCAAGCAAATCATTAAAAAATATGAAAAAAAGAGGAAGAAAGTCAAATAACATATAAATGCAATATTACTTGTAAAAACTTTATGATCGATATTACTCACACTAAAATATGATGTGATTATTGCAAATTTTCTTTCTAGTTCCACATTTTCTTGTAGCTTTATCCACTCTAAAGTCTTGCAACCAATGCTTCAATAGTCTAACCATTGCAAATGCTATAAATCAATGTAAAAGTAGCAAATTTGAATAACACCACAGGAAAAATAAAATATTACCTCGTCCTTTAATCTTCCACCATGTAGCAGATGAAACATATCATATCTATTTATAATGTAGTTGTTGACCTCATAAACAGTCATCTTTCTAGATAATATGTACAACACAATTAACGTATAAGTATCACAAGAACTATTAAGTGTCACAGACTCTATGTGAATATCACAATAAATAGTTAAAGGACATAGAACACCACTAACTAACACAGACTACATGTAAATATCACATGAAATAGGTAAAGATCACAGAAAACTACTAATTATCACTGAATGCATGTAGATATCATAGGAAATAAGTCAAGCATAGAAAACTAGCAATTATCACATACTACATGTAAATATCACAAGGAACAGGTAAAGGCTACAAAAAATCACTAATTATCACAGACTACATTTAAATATTATAGGAAATAGGTAAAGGTCATAGAAAACCACTATCACAGACTACATGTAAATATTTTATATGAAATTCATCAATAACTACTTGATACTTGTTCACTTTTAATGTCATAAATATTGAAGCCATTGGTTCTCATCATCAGACAAATCAGGTACATTCTGAACAGTGAAATTATGATAAAATCCATCTTCGACGACTCCTAGGAGTCTGATATCAAAGTCTTATGGAAATGGAATGCTAGTATTCATCATCTCCAATAATTTCTTTTCTTCTCCAGTTTTTTCTCTTCTCCATAAGTCTTCTATAGATGTCCTCGCATTGGCATACGCAATTGCAAGTACTTTCTCCATTTCTTTCTCCCTCTTGTCATCATCATCTTTCGCCATGACGTGAGTTTTATTCACTTTACTTCATTTCTTAGGGATAACTATTTGGAATGAAGAATCTAACACCTCGTTTGGTATGCGAGAATGGGGTGGAATGAGAATAGAATGAAAGAAAAAAATGGAATGGAATGTACATGGGAATGGAATGATCATTCTCATTCTCTTGTTTGGGTGCGTTTATAGAATACAGTTAGAATAGGGGTATAATTAGAAATTATATAACTAACGTGATTCTCACTTGTGTGAGAATGATCATTCCTTTTCAATTCACTTGGAATACTCATTCCCACAAAAAGTGGGAATGAGCATTCCCTGGGAATGGTCACTCCAACTTCTAAAAAATATGTATGTTTGGTATGAAGGAATGTGAAGTGAGAATGACCATTCCATTCCACCTCATTCCCATGTACCAAACGAGATGTAAGAACCTAGGCTTCTTTGTTGTTCTCTAGCTCTTTGCCTGTAACCCCTGAACAAATTCTTTCAATATTTCATCAGTTTCCTTCCCTTTTTCTTTTTAGTAACTTCTACATTTACTTTCACATCTACAAACTGTATAAAGATTATAGTTAATGATCATATATCATAGAAAATAATTAAATGTCACAATATATGAGTAAATGTCACAGGTGAAATTCGCTAATCACAAATAATGAGCAAATGTCACAGGCAAAGTTAAGTCACAGAAATAAAGTAAGTGTCACAGGAGGTGAGCAAATATCACAAGAAAGAGTCATATGTCACAAATAATGAGGAATATCACAGGAAATATGTAATTATCACAGGAAATATGTAAATATAATAGAAACCATGCATGTATCATAAAATAAGTAA
>BQKN01062204.1:126448-208937 GCA_022839385.1 Asparagus kiusianus
AGACCAGATCTGGACATTGGAAAGTATTCTAGTACTATTTGTGGTTCCACCAACGATAACACCCTAAATCCGTGGACCAACTTCAGATATCACTTGATGAACAGCACCTTACTTATAAATTACTTCAATTTTCTCCGTATGTTTTGACTTTTAGATGCTTCTCTCCTACCATTCCCTTTTCGCTCCTATTATTGCAGCACAACAGCGGCCCCTGTCTTCTCTCTTCTGATGTTGGATTGATTTAAAGAAGAAAGGGTGAGTTGGTTGAAATTCAAGAAGAATTTGAATTGCCCATTGGATGATGTCAAAGCTTCATAGCTTGTTCTAATGAATTTCTATGCAATTAACCCTTTCCCATTCTATAGTATAACATGCGTCCAAGGTTCAGTGAAAGATCTATTTAATACAGTTTGGGGAATGTTTACTGTACACTTAACCGTGCTAATTTTACTTGGCGATGATATCAATATCATTTCCCCTCTCGGGCAATTCATGAATTCTCTCAGTTTGAAGGTCATAGTAGGAAACTCTATTTTCAAGGTATATTATAGAAAAGGGACAAATTAGAAGCCATGATAACTCATGTCCCTTTACTTAAAATCATTAGGAAATGTTAAATTGTTCACTTTCAATTGCTCAGACCAGTAATAGGTGACGTAGCACGGAAGTTGTAACCTCGGAATCCATCAATGGTGTTCTCTGAATCCACAAAGAACGATCTTCGAATCCACGAAGAGCTTCGAATCCACTAAGAAATATTGAGGAAAAACGAAATTTTATTAATCAAAAGATATGCCTCTAGGGCTTACAAGACTCTTCTTAAATAGAAAAAGAAACAAGATTCCTACAAGGACTCTAATTCCTACACGGACTCTCAACTTACCAAAAATGGTAAAGAATTCCTAAAACATTAAAACTCCTAAAAAGACTCATTATGATTAGGAAAGTCCTTCAGTCAAATCTGAGACCAAATTAGATTTGTTTCCTAAACAAAACAGACTCCTACAATATTACTAAAAATAGTAAAAAACGGACAAAACTGTAAATATCTCTCAAACCGTAAGGAATTTGGCGAAACTGAGAATGCTAACCGAACTTGTGGGGGTCGGTTTGGATGGCTCCGTCTCGTCGAGATAGTCGATTTTTATATATAATTCGTCCAATTCCGACGTACGGTTTGAAAGTTACGGCCGTTTCTTCGAAATAAGTTATTTTCTTCGACCAGGCCCGCATTTGGGCTTACGACTGTCCCACTTTGACATAAACGTGTCTGCTAAGTGTTCTACATCAATAGGGTACTTCGAAACTCCCTGCCAAATGGGGAAGTGGGTGCTTTTAGCAGATGCGCGAAGTAGGACCCATAATAGATTTGCTAATATGGCATTTTCTAGCCTAGCTAACTGCCATAAGAAGTTTGGTTACTGCATACTTACTTAATCTTTGAGGTTATACAGCTTGCTACATCCAATTAAATTGCAGTTGCATCAAGTACAGAAATGTTGGAAACCATTTTGTGGGTGGTTTGTAAATAAAACTTTTCCCTTGGTGTCAGCCTTTGTGGAAGGGAAGTCAAACATCTCCTTGTTGCGGAGTCTATTTGGCACAAATGGCTAACAACTTAATCTTACCAAAGTTATATATCTAAGTGTACCACACTCTCACTGATGGTTTCATGGATGATTAATTACCATCTAGTAATATGTTTCTTTTTCTCACTTTGTGAAATGGAAATCAAACCTTACTCCACTGTGGTCAGCATTTTTTAAGGAGACCGTACGTGTAGGCTTGTGAATAGGGGTGTTAACGGAGCGGATACGGCTCGGATATGATACTTACCATATCCATATCCGTTTACCCATCTCGGACATGGATATGGATACAGATATACGTCGGTAAGAAAAATTCATATTCATATCCGCCAAAATCGGATATGGTTACGGATATAGATGCGGATATATAAACGGATATGTATGCTGATACAAAAAGGATATTAGAAAACTAGATAGTATTCAGAAAAATATAGTCATGTGATACAAAAAGAGTTCGTTAATATGTTCATTATGATTGAAAAGCTAAGATTAGACATATTGATCATCAAAATTAATCACAAATCCATAATCTAAGACTCGAAACTATTGTAAGAGTATGACCAATATGTATTCGGATATTTTCGGGTACGGATACGGATATTTGACTACAAAACCATATCTGTAACCATATCCTATCGGTTATAAATTTGAGTAACCATATTCGTATCCTAACGGACACGGTTACGGATATTTCCTCGGATACGGATACGGTTTGGCACCCCTACTTGTGAATATTCATTATATAGATAAACTGGGCTTGTATCTGTTTTGAAATTAAGGTCCATCTATCTGTATCCTACCTCCTTGTCTTATAAGATAACAACAAACAACACTATAGTATACTATAAATTTACATATTATCTCATGAGAAGTACAAATAATTAGTCATTCTTGAGATGAACCATCTTGCATTATAGTCTTTGATAAAGGAGTAGGGGAAGATTTATTAGATTAGGTTCTTTTGTTCTTTTAGCTTCAATCTCGTTAATTCTCCAGTCCTCCAATCAACCCAACTCATGTTTACATACTGTTTATTCCGGGGTCTCTTTTGTTGTTCGGTAACGCTGATATTTTGGTTTTGTATTTATGGAACTTCACAGGTACACATTGTGATGACAAAGCTCGACCGGAGCTGACCAGATACTTAGCATGTGGATACTTCTTTGTTAACTATTATAATAGTGAATTTCCTTGGTTCTACTTCTGAATTGACGAAGAGAAGCAACATGCACGCATGATTGTTTATGTCCAGAAATCTGGAGCCCTTTCAAAGGCGGAGAGTTTATATAAGTGAAGCTTCCTGCAGCATGTTGTGAAGGTTTTCTAGCTTGATATTTGAATAGCTGACTCTTTTTATTCCTTGTGCCATCTCCTGCATGATGCCCACAATCAGAAGCTATATATATGAAGCATGTAAATCATCTTTCTCTCCTCATGAACCTTTATCCACTGAAGCTCTTGAAAATGTTTGAGTTCGATTAGGTGATAAAGTTTTCTTTACATTTTATTAACAATTTCTTAGAAGTTGAATATGCATTTGTGATCCACAGCAAAACGAAGTAATTGAAATTAACACAATTGCAAGCAACTAAAACGGCATGATTTTTTTTTAATTTGCTAACCTATCCATTCTTTGTGCACCAGCAATAACATTTTGGCGTGCATGTTTCATGCTAAGCATATTATCTTTGGCAGTCGCCGTCATTGCGATTTACAAGCTCGGGGAATAATTCTACATTTTTCTCTACATACTGCACACTTTTATGTCATTTGATATATTGTATTGTAAGTATGTGATCTTGATTTGCGTATTGCTTTTGGCAGTCACCTTGGTGGTGATTTATTAATTAATAGGGGATTATTTATCATTATTCTACATCATGCATACTCTTAAACTGTAACTCATTTCCTTTTTTTTTCTCTATTCAACTTGTCCTAAGTGACGACTATGCTTAAATATAGTGGCCTATATAAGAGATGCAAGGGAGGGATACAGTAATTTTTTTAATAATAAAAATAAGGATTTACAGAGAAGGAAATGACAAACTAAGAGAGTGAGAATATGACTCCGGGTGACAAACTATAAATAATTGGTTGCATTCAATAGGAAGACCATTGAGAAGGGTTAGAGGTGATGAAATAAGGGAACTGTGAACAAAGATGGATTATATAAATGGTATGTAGCAAAAATAACAATACCAAGAAGATGATCATCATGTCTTCCGTTCCTCTCATCTAATAACCAAGTATAAGGATCATGTGGAAATAGGGGCAAATTGGAAAAGGGAGTGTGAATTAATAGATCATCATTAGCCAATAATTTAATTTTTAGTGGCTTGTGTTACCATTAAAGTTTTTACTTGTACAAGGTAAAACTAATAGGTAACTAGCTATATCTTAACTTGGGTCTTTATATTGTTACCTGGTCTGATCCAGATCTGAAATGGATCCAATATATGTCATGTTCATGTCAGATCTAAATCATAAAACTTGAGATCTAAAACAATAAGCCATGATTAATTCAAAGAGATTAACAAAAATCTAAAAGAGAGCGGAAGCTTATACCTGAATCCATAGTAGAAAACTTGATTTGGGTTTTGGCTCTTCTAACCTTAGGGTTTCTCTATAGCCGAATTTCTCTTTGAGATGAGGGTGAAGAGAATTAGAGAATGTAACCCTAGATTAGGGACCATAACCCCTTATTTATAGATGTTGTACATTTACAATTTGGCCCCTCAATAAATCACAATTACAACCTGGTATCTGCACATATAACCCCATGACTTATTTAAATACCCATTAACCCAAATTAATTGATCACTTTAGTGGGTTATCCTAAAAGATAGCAATACACATTGATTAATCATATGTGCCTACAAATAAATTTATTAGATTAAATCCAACAATCTCCCACTTGGGCATCATATGATTCCTTAAATTGTGTGATACCTTATGAGCTCAAAATTGCTATCACTGAAAAGGTAGTTCCGAACAATCTCGTCCATTGACTAAATCAATATAGGATCAAAGCGGCCTTCGTCACATTTATCGTGACTCGACCCATCAATGGTCACATATACCAATACAATCAAACGACATAGATCAATCATGGATATGCAGCATAAAAATTACATGCAATGTGATCAATACATGTCTATTTTCAACTGGTCCTCCTTTAGTGAGGTCAAAACCAAACATAATATAACAGAGTGTCTTAACTGAATACATTATTCTGATCAGACAATACAGCCAAACATAAAGCACCATAATTACAAACTCCTATTAAAACATAATATCCTCAAATAACACATACCACACCCATATGAGTAATATGCTCATGAAAGACCTTGGGTGGCAATCCCTTAGTAAGAGGATCAGCTCTCATGGAGTTTGTCCCAATGTGCTCTATGGATATCTGTCCACTCTATACCCTTTCTTTCACAACCAGGAACTTAATGTCAATATGTTTTGACTTAGTTGAGCTCCTGTTGTTATTGGAATATATTACTGCAGATTTATTATCACAATATAACCTTAGTGGTCTTTCAACATTTTTCAAAATGTGCAGTCCCGTGACAAAATTTCGCAGCCATATTCCCTGATTGGATGCCTCATAGCAAGTTACAAATTCTGCTGCCATAGTTGAGGAAGCTACTAGTGTCTGTTTGACACTTTTCCATGATATAGCTCCTCCTACTAACATATAGATGTATCCTGATGTAGACTTTCTGCTATCTTGGCATCCAGCAAAATCAAAGTCCGAATACCCAATGACCTCTAACTGTTCTGATTTTCTATATGTGAGTAGGTAATCTTTTGTTTTTTGAAGATACCTTATAACCCTTTTGACTACTATCCAATGATCCATACCAGGGTTGCTTAAGTATCTACCTAACATCCCAACAATGTACGCAATATCCGGATGCGTACATACCTGAGCATACATTAGACTTCCTACAGCCGAAGCATAAGGAATCTTCTGTATTTCCTGAATTTCAAGGTTACCTTTAGGGCACTGATTGAGACTAAACTTGTCTCCTTTAGCAACAATGGTGTCACTTGGTCTGCAATCTTGCATGCCAAACCTTTTAAGTACCTTATCGATATAGCTCTTTTGTGATAATACAAGAATACCTCGAGAGCGATCTTGATGTATCTGGATCCCTAATATAAAAGAGGCGTCCCCAAGATCTTTCATCTCAAAATTCTTTGATAGAAATCTCTTGGTTTCGTGCAACATGCCTATATCATTAGTGGCAAGCAATATGTCATCCACATACAGAACCAGAAAGTTATACTTACTCCCACTAAACTTGTGATATACACAGTCATCAACAATGTTCATCTCAAAACCGAACGAGATAATTATTTGTTAAAACTTATGATATCATTGACGAGGAGCTTGCTTGAGTCCATAGATGGATTTTCTTAATTTGCAGACCATATTCTTTGAGTGTCCTGACACAAAGTTTTTTGGTTGCACCATATAGATCATCTCATCAATATCGCCATTGAGAAATACAGTCTTAACATCCATCTGATGTAACTCAAGATCATAACGAGCAATAAGTGCCATGATTGTTCTGAAAGAGTCCTTCGATAAAACCGGAGAGAAAGTCTCTGTATAATCAATGCCTTCCTTTTGAGTATAGCATTTAGCCACAAGACGTGCCTTATACCTCTCCACATTACCATTTGCATCCCGTTTGGTTTTAAATATCCATTTACAACCAGTTGGTTTTGCACCTTCTGGCAATGGGACAAGTTTCCAAGCCTTATTGTCTTGCATAGACTTGTACTCTTCATTCATGGCATCAATCCACTGTTGAGAGTTAGAACTTTTCATGGTCTGATAGAAGTTGATTGGATCATCTTCCAACATTCCACTACTTTCCTCATGTTCTTAAAGAAATACAATGTAATCATCCGGAATAGCATTTCTCCTTTCTCTCTTGGATCTCCTTAATGGCACTGGTTCTTAGGGTTATTGAGTTTATTCTTCTGGGATATGGAGTTGTTCAACATTATCATCTTGAGGTTCCGGATTTACTTCTTGAGCAACAACAGGTATATGAACCTGAATATTGTTAAAAGTAACTGTATGATTGGATCTGAAGTTAATTCCTCCTCAAAAGCAATGTCTCTAACCTTATTTCTCCCCCAAACTCAACATCCTCAAAGAATGTTGCTATTCCCATATCAAAAATATTCCTTAGTGTGGGATCATAAAACTTATAGCCCCTAGAGCGTTCAGAGTACCCAATAAAGTAGCTGCTAACTGTTTTGGAGTCCAATTTCTTTTCATTTGGCTTATAAGGCCTTGTCTCAGCTGGAGATCCCCAAATATGTAAGTGCTTTAAACTGGGCTTTCGACCAATCCAAAGCTCATAAGGTGTTTTACCAACTGCTTTACTTAGTACTCTGTTCAGAATATAAGCTGCTGTCTTAAGTGCTTCTCCCCAGAGTGACTCTGGTAAAGAAGAATGAGCAATCATACTTCTTACCATATCCTTAAGAGTCCTGTTTTATCTTTCAGCTACACCATTCATGCTAGGTGAACCTGGCATAGTGTACTGTGGGACGATACCACATTCCTCTAGGTATCTAGCAAATGGTCCTGGACGTTGTTCACTTGAACCATCATATCTACCGTAGTACTCACCACCACGATCAGATCTAACGGTTTTAATTCTTCTATTGAGTTGATTCTCAACTTCAGCTTTATAGGGTTTGAACATGTCCAGGGACTCAGATTTTTCATGAATGAGATATAGGTACCCATAACATGAGTAATCGTTTATGAATGATATAAAATATTGTTGACCATTCCAGGATTCCGTAGGGAATGACCCACAAATATCTGTATGTATCAATTCTAAGATATCCGAAGATCTGTTGGCACCTAATCTCTTAACTTTGATCTGTTTTTCCTTGATACAATCAACACATATGTTGAAGTCCGAAAAATCAAGGGAATCCAAAATTCTATCAGACACAAGACGCCCAACTCTACCTTTTAAGATATGACCCAAGCGCTTATGCCATAATGACGCTGAATTTCCCTTATTTAATTTACGCTTAGTACCACGCGATTCCGCATACAAAGTTTCATTATAAGAAGCAATTGTATCAAGCAAATATAGGTTGTCATAAGTACTCAAATAGCCGGTTCCCATAATATTTGAATTAAAAGATAAACTGAATTGATTGTTTCCAAATAAACAAGAATAACCTGATTTGTCTAGTACAAAAACTAAAATCAAATTCCGTCTAAAAGACGGTACTACAAAAGTATCTTTTAAGTCCAAATAAGAACCAGTTCCTAATAGCAACCTAAAATGCCTAATTGCTTCCACATCTACCGATTGACCGTCGCCCACAAAGATGTGTCTTTCAACATCACTTGGCTTTTGGTAGCTCAGGCAACCCTGCATAGAAACACTTATGTGAGTAGTAGCACCAGAGTCTAACCACCAAGTGTTTCTAGGTACTGAAGCTAAATTAACCTCAGAACAGACCAAAGTAAGGAACGTACCCTTATTAGCACGCCAGGCGTGATATTTTGTACAGTCCTTCTTTACATGTCCAGGCTTGTTACAGAAGAAACAACCCTGATTATCCTTATGTTGTTTCTTCTGAACTGGACCCTTAGCAGCTTCATTATCATTCTTTCTTTTCTTGCCCTTATCCTTAGAGGCATAGGCCAAATGAGTACTTTCTGTCTTATCTTGCTTCAACCTGTCTTCTTCTTGCACACATTATGAAATGAGCTCATTTAGAGTCCATTTCTCCTTTTGGTAGTTATAACTGACCTTAAATTGATTGAATTGTGCAGGAAGAGACAGCAGAACCAGATGCACCAATAACTCATTACAAAGATCGAGTTTAAGTGCCTTAAGCTTTGAAGCAATATGAGATATTTTCATAATGTACTCCCTGATATTTCCTTTGTCCTTATACTTCATTGAAATCAAACGAGCTAAAAGCATGCTTGTTTCCACCTTATCGTTTTTCGCAAAACGTTTCTCAATTTCGGTAAGAAAATCTTTAGCCTTAGTAATCCCTTCGGATTCTATGCCCCTAAAGGCTTCCGGAACGCCACGCTTAATGATCATAAGACTCATGCGATTTGAACGCTCCCACTTCTCATATTCCTTCTTTGCATCAGGAGTGCTATCCGCATTGAGAGGTTGGGGTTGTTCAATTCTTAATGCAAGGTCTAGATCCATGTAGCCAAGAATAATTAATATGTTCTCTTTCCAAACCTTGAAGTTTGTCCCATTTAGCATGGGAATTGAGTTGATGTTAGCAGAGATTGTTACAGCAGATGCATTAGCTGAAATAAAACAAAAATGCTCACATCAATAACCATATTTAGTAATCAATAAAATTCAAATAATGACAAATCCCATCTCAAGATATCTGGCACAACATTAATATCAAGTCTTTGGACAGTAATATTAACTTATAAATGATACCTTGTTGCAATAATCAAACATTAACAATAACTCATGTCAAATAATGAAACTATCTTTGGATCGATTCATTATTCATATGTAAACCTTATAATTGTCACACGCTTATCATCGCAGATGTGTATACAGTCTAAATAAATATTAACCTTCCTTTGGGCGATTAAATATTTACATGAAAGTATACACACAAACATCTCACATTCCTCATGAACAATCTTCACAAGAGAGGTTACTTTGGCAACTTCTTGTTTTAATTAAACAATTATAGTGAGAGACAACGTTAATACCTTAGTGTCATAATATTTGAATCAAATAATTGATTAGCTACCAAATTAGATTTAAATTAAAAGATTTTAATTTAAATCAACTGAATTTCCAAAAAAACTTAATTGGGGTCTCATAGCTTAATTAGGGCCCATAACTTAATAAATTAAGTATACCAAAGTGGACCCATGAAAAACTGAGGCTTAACCATAGTGAACACGAAGTTCGTTTGACTTTGAACGCAAGGTTCGACTGTATTGAGTACAAGACTCATCTAAGCATGAACACGAGGTTCGTCTGAAAATGAACATAAGGTTCAACTTGAGAACGAACACGAGGTTTATTAAAAAAAATGAACACAGAACGAACACGAGGTTTGTTTGAAAAATGAACACGAGGTTCGATTTGATTGAGCACAGAGCTCGCCTGAGGATGAACGTGGAGTTCAACTTAAATTGAGCGCGAGGCTCACCTAAGAACTGAGCGCGAGACTCAACTTGAATTGAGCGTGAGGCTCACCTGAGATCTGAGCGCGAGGCTCAACTTTAATTGAGCACGAGGCTCACCTGAGATCTGAGCGCGAGGCTCAACTTGAAAACTGAGCGCGAGGCTCAACTTGAGATCTGAGCGCGAGGCTCAACTTGAATTCTGAGCGCGAGGCTCAACTTGAGAAGGAACGTTTCGTTTGAATTGAGCGCGAGGCTCACCTGAGTTAAGCGCGAGGCTCACATGAGAACGAACGCTAAGTTCGTTTAAAATTGAGCGCGACGCTCACCTTAGAATGAACGCGAAGTTCGTTTGAGGTGACCACCTCCTTAATTTTCACCACGTTTAATCGCACGAACCCTTAGGGTTTCAAACTAAAACCGCCGCCGCCATTGCTCCGGCACCCAAGAGGTCGAAACCCTAGGGTTTCCTGACGCCGTCATCGCCATCGGAGACGAGAGCGAGACCGCCAGCAAACCTTCACCAGCAAGGAGCACGGGATCGAAGATCAAATGCAAAAAATTTCTTGATCCAGATCCAAAAAATCAAAGAAAAATTCCAAAAACGTTTTGAACGGTTGAACTGGCGACGGTTTGGATCTCGGTCTCGAACTGCTAATGCATCTCCCTATGCCTTCTCGGAGGGTTCACCACCACTCTTCCTCCAATCATAGTTACCAAAGCTGAGGTCACCTCCTTGTAGCTGACTGTAGTTCTTCCATTGATCATAGTGAGAACGAACGTACCATAATCATCTTCGGGCAACGAACACAGAAGTAGCATCGCCTTGTCTTCATCCTTAACTATAATGTCCACATTGGCCATATCTGAAAGTAGCTTAGTGAAGTTGTTGACATGCTCCCTGATGGAAACTCCCCTCTTCATCTTGAACTGATAAAATATCTTCTTCAAGTGAAGCCGATTCTCAATGCTCTTCGTGAGATATTTCTCATTGAGTGTTTCCCATATCTTCTTCACCGACGTCTCGTTCATAACATCATAAATAAGATCCAGCGTCAAGCATGACCTAATAACACCACAAGCTTTACTGTTCATCTTCCTTCAAATCTTATCATTCATATCTGCGAGTTTCTCTTTTAACTCAAGAGTCTCCTCCAAATTATGTGCATCCAAGGCATCTATCATCTGACACCTTCACAATCCGAAATTGATCTTACCGTTGAACTTCGGAACATCAATCTTCGTGTTATTGATGTTCAGACTCTGTATCGCCTTTGTAAGAGATGAACCTGATGTGTTTGCTTCTCCCATATTGTCGATCTAGCTCTGATACCAGTTGTTGTGCGCGGCGGAAGCTTCTAGTGCAACACGAACAATAACTCGAGATAGACCACAACCAATAAGCAAAACATAACCACAGCAAGAACAAACAATTTACGTGGTTCGGCAAGTTGCCTACGTCCACGGGGCAAGGAGGGGGGAAGTTCTTACTATTAGAAATCAGAGAATACAAGTAGAGTTACAAATCTCACCGATCAAACCCTAAAACAAAGCTCTAGATCTCTCACAACTCTCCCACAATTGGATGCACTAATTCTCTCTAAAAGATTGCTCAAAATCGTCCTTGTATTACCCTAATCAATCAGGTTTTGAGTTATATATAAACTCAGAAACGAACCGGGTCAAAATCCAAAAGGCCCAGCCCAAACAGACTGCGGTCGACCGCGCAGGTTCGCGGTCGACCACGGCGGTCGACCGAACCACAAACCCGAGACTAAAATCGGTTACAATCATCCGTGGTCGACCGCGGCGGTCGACTGCCAGTCTGCCTGGCTGATTCTTTGCTGTTTCCTGCATTTCTTCACATAACCATCAACATATTAGTAAGTTTTCAACCCTCTATCATGTCATCAGATTTAGGATACTGCTGCAGGACAAGAGCTTGATTAATTAACCCGCACCAAGTTGTCATTTTGCAATGTATATTAATGTTTTTTGTTACACCTATAAATTCTTTGAGTAAGAGTTAAGTATATGCTCTTGTATTTTTCTTAGCGGCTATCCAAAAATTAAATAAGCTACCAGGATAAAGGGGAATAGGGGAGAAGGGAAGATAGGGGAACCCATTCACCCACTACCACATAATTGATCTATTGCAACGGTTAAGGCGCAACGGTTTTAACTGTTGCGTTAGATATCTATCGTAACGGTTTTCAGGGTGTAATACAACATTTAATATAAAATGTTGCCATAGATCTAATAATTGTTTCTGGGCTTAATAATTGTTAGTGGCCTTTGAGCTTGAGTAAAGCCCATTGTTTGACCGCACCGCTTAAACCGCACCAACTTAAAAAGAAAATCTCTCTCTCTCTCCCAAATCCCTAAAATCGCCGCTGCCATGGCCAAAACTCCCTAAAATCGCCGTGGCCAAAACTCCCTCGTCGCCGTGGCCAAAACTCCCTCGTCGCCGTGGCCAAAACTCCCTCGTCGCCGTTTTCAGCCCTCGCCGGAGTCCGTTTACTTTCGTCGCCGTTTTCATCTCGTTGGTTTCATCGTCGAGCTACTCTCGTTGCTCCGGAAATCGAGCCCAGTCCTCGCCGGAGCTTTCTAGGGTTTCAGCTGGTACTCGGTCAGATTTCTCTTCCACTCCGAACTCTTAGATTCAACCTTCTTGTTTCCCTTTTTGCATCTTATTTATCTGTAAATTTTTGACGATTGAACATATTTTTATTTGAATTTTCATGTTGTGTATACTTTAGATTCAGCTCCGTGCTATTCAATTCTGTGAATGATTAATAGCAAATGGATTGAAATCTTAAATTTTACTAGTATAACATCGATGAATATTTAGTCCTATTGATCAGATTTCGTATTTTACAGTCACTGGTGATTCACTTTGGACGCTAGTAATTACCGCATTATATTGTTATCTGTTTTGATCGACTTATTGAGCTAATTCTTATCTACCATTGCTTTGATATAGACATTGTTTCCTTCGCCACTATATTATCTGTGTATGCATTATCATGGGAATCACTTTGCATGAGAATGAGTATTGTTTTGAAACTCACCTCCTTGCTTGGTAAGGTTTCTGTTCATGACGAGTGGGTACCGTGATGTCATATCTCTAACCAAATGAGAGAGTCTCCAGTGAACTTTCAGTTCATTGTAATAGTTCAAAGTTCTTCATGATAGACAATGTCAAACTAGAGGTTGAGTTTCCTCCAGCTATTGGAGATTTGATGCAGGATGACTTTCTATTGGAAAATCACGAAAGAATGAGATGAAGGAAAAAGACAAATATGACTGATTTTTTTAAATATTGTAATTTGGATTTTAATAGACATGTTATTGTAGCCTTAGGTATTACTTAGGAATTTTGATTGATTTAAGAATCTTTTAGAATTTAAATTATGGGAAAGTTGTATTTTAATTATGATCAGAGTTCTTCCTTTTAAAGGTTAGTTCCTCGGCTGTCAAGTTTTGTAAGTCTATAGACTAGTTTTTCTTCAATAAATGTATTTGATGTTATTAGAAACTTATGAATTTAAATGCTTTACCAATTCGTAGTTATTGAACTAGACTATTGTTCCTTTCTGGAGCGCACAGTTCAAAACTTGGATCAGATAGAAACTGAGATATCAGTTTTGTGCTTGAGATCCATGAATTGAGGTATCCATTGCTTATTTATTTTATCTTTTTCCTGTTGAGATATCTGCATTTTGTTTAGGTGCTCGTCTAATCTCTTTAGCATGTGAAAACTTTTCTTGGATTTTGGGTACTGAATAGCAGTTTTATTTAAGATTATTGAAGTTTCTCAAAGTTCGATATATGTAACTTCATATGTATATTGTCATCTCTGTAGCCATGGTTCTTCAAGTATGGATGATTTTGAAGCTGTCTAATCATATTGTATTCATGAAACAGCATGGTTCCTAACTCTCTAATACTGATTCAGAAATCAACCTGGTTGGGCACAGTTGATTATGGAAAACCCTCACCCCCCTAGTGTTCGTACTCGTTCTTTCACTGTGATAACGTGAAGTGTATTTTTAAAAAAAAAAATTGTGAGCACCAGCTTATAGCTGTACTAATATCTGCAGCCACCAGAAGCTTATAATAACATATCAGAAATTAATACCACAGAATATACTGGAGGATGAAATCCAAGTTCATACAATTTTCTTCCCCATCCATCTATTTTCATTCAGAGACGAGAGAATGCAAGAAGATAGCGACTCAAACATGAAATGAATCATCTGCAGGTATTTTATAATAGGGTTTACCCATCTGAGACTTCACCTAATGTGCACAGGAATGATCACTAAGAGAGCACTGTATCATTTCTACTTCTTTACACTTCTTTTTGTTTTGTTTTGATACTTAAGTTATTTTGAAATTAGTTGTTTAAATAAAGAGTAGAATTGCAATTCAAATGACAAATTTGAAACAACTTATGACAATTGACGGGTCTAATAGGAATCTCGATACGCAACAACTCCATATGTAGCAGTCACCTGCAACGCACATGCTCCTCACTAGTTCTTAGGAAAATAATTAGAGCAATATTTAAAGGGCATTTAGAGGTGGAAAAAGTACTGTAGCCACTGGTAATACTTTATGTTGAAGGACATTTTTTATTACCAGAACATTTTTATTACCAGCCCACTTTTCCATCATTTTCAGCTCATCTCCTCTCGAAACAATCCGAAACATATTTTCAGTTTTTGTAGGACCCGCTGTATTATTAGCATCTCTAGGTGTGGGCGTCATGTACGATATATTCCTCTTTTTCTTTGTTTCAACCAAACCAAAGTGAAAAAAAAAGTGTCAAGATGAAATCATTTTCCTCTAACCCTGTTTTTTTCCTGAGATTGCTGCAAACCAAACAGCCCACTCGCAAAGTCTTAACATACACACTTACTGTCATTATTTAGCTTCAGATATGGAAGCGCAAATCATCACAGAAAATGGGACACTAACCATATGAAATTTCTTTTAACAGAAAGTATGAACGTTATGTAATCTTCATATAGAAAGAGCTACCACGTAAATTGCTTATGAGAGAATTAAACAATAAAAGAGACTACGAACTTGGAAACCATATCTTTCATATTTGAAACTTGTTTGATTTTACAAGAAGGCAATGAGTCATAACCCAGCAATCTGGGATTTGGCAAAATATAATACATGGGAATAATTTACAACTTATGGACAACCTGACTAACTTCCTAACAGAAGAATCATGGGTCAAACTACTAAATTTACAATTGCTGCTGCAACCCTGCAAATGCTTGAATGATGCACGCAAAGAATCACAAACACCAAAAAGATCATGTATGAGATTGGTGACTCGAAAGAATTGGCTTGCTGGAGCCTGATGGAGCGGCGACAAGTAGTATAGTTCCAAAGCGCTGTGATCGTATGAAATGGAAATTAAATTGGCTATAGATTCATGAGTAATCAAAATTCCTGTCCACAAGAATCCCAGCACTCAATAGATGAAATTACCTTTGAAATGCCTGCATGATCTTCCAAAATATCTGAACACGAACTGATCAAACTGAAAAGGCCAGAACTCAGCTGGGACTTTCGTATCTCATAGCAAAGACACTTCTGCGATGTATCTGTCTATATTAAAATTCGCACTGCATCAAACGGTAACTAATTACATACGTATAAAGTGATAGCTTTTAATTTTGTTTTTTTTGTCTGTGAAATTACAGGAGCAGAAGTTTCTGGTTGGTGTTATCTTGATGTCCCTTGCTATGCCATTGAATCGGTATTGTTTCTGCTCCCAGATATATTTATCAATTTTTGTATCATATGCAAGCTACTTCAATTAGAGAAATATATCATAACTTTCAAATCAGTAGAACGCTGCCCATGTGCTTTCAGAAAAGTATGTGATAGTTTTGTGATAATACCTCAAAGAGTCCATGGTAGTCACTGAGGACGGCATAACTAAACCTATTTAGTATAAACCTTAATGAAGTGAAGAATTCGGTGTCAGAAACTATTCCCCTGTTTCAGATTAACTGTATTCGTTTATTTGTGCTGTGTTTCTGGGATGTGTCATTAGTTTTACATTGACCCAGTGTTGTAGACCCAAAGATACAAGGGGCTATGAAACATATATGTTATTAAAGACTAATTATGCACCTGCTCATCGGGTAGCAGTCCCTCCACCCCTAAATTACCACACCATCCTATGCAATTGATAGTTGAACCTCTACTTAGACCTTGATTTTCAAAAAAAAAGAAAAAAAAATTCAGGAACTTCAAGGGAAAATGCTGCAGAAACCAGTTGTTGGATCCTGATCCCTAGTGTTTCGAGGAGGAGTTTGGTTACTTGCTAATATTTGGACGTGACACGATTATTCAGAAGACAGTGTACTTTAAGAATGAATGGTTGCATGCATGCATGATCTTATAATTTTAGTTTATATTTATCCCAGGTTTACTGCTGCAATGTTTTTCTTATTTCATCATTGTTGTATATTACTAGCAGTGAACATGTATGTCGTACCATAACCAATGTCAAGCTTCTATCCAGCAAACAAAGTCGTTATATTACTTGCTTCATCCAGAGGTCAGTGATCTAATAATGTTTTTTTGGTTATCTTGACAGATGTTCTACAAGCAGGCAAAGAAAACCAACCGGTGATGTACTATCCTAACTGCACGAAGATTACTGCAAACCGAGTTTTAACTTTGACAACTGAATCGAGCATCGATGGAATATGGGTGGCCGAATACCTGTTACACTTTATTTCATGTTTTGTAATCAAATGTTGATGTTGTTTGAATGTTAGTTCGGTACGATATTTTCTGAGTTGAAATGTTGGTAGTGTGGATTTAATACTTTGTAGTTTTTATACTATACCGATGTATGTTGGCACTTATCATTATGGTTGATTATGCTCAACATTTTCACTTTGATATTGTATATTAAAATTTGACTTGGCCATGTTCTTAAAAAGATTGTCCAGGTAATTGAATACTATAATTATTTTGACGTAGGAAACCAAGAACAGCTTCGATTGAGCAGTTGCAATAGCTCGATTAAAACCGTTGCGATAGCTCGATCAAAACCGCTGCGATAGCTCGATCCAAACTGTTGCGATAGCTCAATCCAAACTGTTGCGTTAGGTCTTTTAAAACTGTTGCAATAGCTCCAACTGTCGCCGTAGCTTTATCAAAATCATACTTATAGCCTACTAAAACCGTTGCGTTAGGTCTTTTAAAACTGTTGCAATAGTTTCAACTGTTACCGTAGCTCTATCAAAACCATAGGTTTAGCCTACTAAAACCGTTGCGTTAGGTCTTTTAAAACTGTTGTAATATCTAAAAAAACCGCTGCAGTAGCTTGAAAACCGTCGCAATAGCTCAATCAAAACCGCTACAATAGCTTAAAAACCGTCGCAATAGCTCAATCAAAACCGTTGCAATAGCTTAAAAACCGCTTATCTTTTAAAACTGTTGCGTTAGATGCAGGGGCAACGGTTCAAAAAACCGTCGCAATAGAGTTCAAAACCGTTACGGTAGAGATAGGGCAACGGCAGTATATGAGGCGGTTTGAGAACCGTCGCGCTTGCTCAAGGGCGACGGTTCTATGGCTAACGCAACGGTTTTGAACCGTTGCGTTAGAGCAAATATGTGGTAGTGACCCCGTTTGGGAAGTTTTAAAGAGGGGAAGTGTTCCCCCTCATTCCCCTAAATTCCCCTCCAATCAATAGAAATTTGTTTCCTCCCAAATTAGGGTGGAATTGACTGGAAGGGAATTCCCCTACCTTTCCACATTTTCTCCCCACTGTTTTCCATTACCTTCTGCTATACCTCAACGAAATGCTAAACACAGTACGTGTTGGTACTAAATAAGGGCATTACTATTACGTACATGTAAACTTTGGTGATGTTCTTATTTGTGCGAATAGACAAATTGATACCGTCTTTTGAGAGACGGATATTAAGTCAGGACGGGATATTCTCGCATGTCAGAGATTTCAATGTTCCAACGTGTTAATTTTGTGCATAGATGGAGAATAAAAAACGCTAGGAAAGAAGTTAAACCCAATCTTATACCTTCTTTTTGCTAAATAATGTTATTATGTAAGCATATTTTCTTCTATCGAAAGATTCATACCGTATTAAGTTCCAAATATTCTAAATAAGTCTGCTGCTGGTGGGATGCGATAGTGTATATTTTCTTCTACCCGGAGATGAGCTCCGTTCTAAGTTCCAAATATCTAAGTAAGTCTGGGTCTGGTGCTGGTGGGCATGCTTGTCTTCTTTTACATGGCTACCACAAGATATTATCTTTGCAGATGATATCAAGCCTTCCCATTTGGGTTCGAGCAGGATGCACAACTAGTGCAAGGATGGAAGGCAACAAATCCTTTAAATGGGAAAAATGCCAAAATGGAGCAACCCATATTTGTCTCCAATCCAGTATTTGCATATACATGAGTGGGGAAGCTTTTCTGTTAGCATTAATTACACTTCTAACTTTGAACCGACGTGGTTATTTTACATCCAAGTAATTCTGTGGTGAATAACTTAGGTTTCTATCTTATGAGACTAGTCAGTAAATGAATACTCGCATCTTCAGTCAATATCTTGATTACAGTTGCTTATGTATATTGTGCTATTTTAAATCCTTATGCAGATGGGAATATTTTGCATGCCTCCTGCTTCTATTGTACCACTTCATAATCATCCTTGAATGGCCGTCTTGAGCAAGTATTTGTATGGTTCTTTATATCTTTAAATCATATGACTGGCTTGAGACAGAAGGACACCTTGATCCATCATCCATCCAATTGGTGGTTGGTTATTTTCTTTTACTAGATTCATTAACTTTGATATTGCCTATTAATTTCTACTTATGTATGGATGCTGCTGCTTTTATTACAGCTCTTCTTTTTGCTGCTATCATCCAAAAAGCCAGTTGGCCTTGTTACTAAATTCCACCGTTCATTTTTGTAGAAGGAGACTCTAGAGTATACAAATTTCCTCCAATTAATAAACAAACTTTCTCCTTTCGATGGATATTGAAGTGTTGGTCTATAGTGGTCTTACATTTAACTATTTAAAATCATATCTATAACAGCTGTACCGGCTGGTATTTGGATCCTCTCCACTACTAAAACCACTACTAAAAAGTAGCAGAGAGACCATCGCTTTTAATACAAAAACCATTGATTATTTAATGGACGGTGATGGCTAATTGTAATCCAGTCCAAAATAACACTTACCGTATCCCCATGAATTGTGCTCATTCCTATTCTCCACATTATAACAAAAAAAGAAGGAAAAACAATTCACAATCTTCCACTAATCAATCAATGGCTATAAGAAAAGCAGTGGTGTCTTCACTGATTTTTGGTAGTGGAGAGGATCTGATTCTCCTAAAGGCTGATGGTGGAGGTCAGGGATAACTTACCAAATTTTGTATATGTTAATGACCCGCTTTTGGTATTTTACAAATTTACCTGATACTTTTGTGCGATCTTGTTCAAGCTAATTTCTCCTTTTTCATTGAGATATATGATTACGTACTTTTTTTGAATAATTTTTTTTCTGTATGTGGTCACTTAGTCATTGGTATATTTTGGTTATTCTGTTTTGGTCGAAAATTGATTTTTTTCATTGAGCTATTCATTACAACTTCAATCATTACAATGAAAACAAAAAATAGTCTTTTTATAAGACTCTTACACAATGAAAACGAAAAATTACAATTTCCTCAAAACAAACGCAACAGATGTTTATCGCCCGCTGCTTGCGTGGGATCTTGGCTTGTGCCGGGGTTTATCCGTGGACCACCTACGGATCGAATCCGGTTGACAGAAGAATTGATCAGAGCTCCTACATCACCAATGAAGTATTCGCTGAAGTACTGATATCGACCAAGCAAAATCAGGACTCTTCTCGAGATTAAGACCAAGCTTAATCTCAAGGAAAGAGGGTACGTGCTTCAGATCCTTCGAAAGACTCCTCCTTTATGTCGAAGTTCGCCGGGATCTAGCTAGCCTCCTCTGAAATTTTGTGCTCCTTGACTCCTCAATCCAGCAGGGCTTCGCCAAGGCTCGAAAATTCCAGATCTATGAAAATGAAGGCCCTAGGGCTATATTTATAGGCTTCGGGAGCCTCGTTTCTAGATAAGAACGGTCGATTCATACCTATTCTCAGTTATAACCACTTTATCACGTTTAAAGATAACTCCAAAGCAGTTAGGGAGGCTCTGGAACCGTCACAACCGATTGAAAACCGTCAAAAACGCGTCCCGAGTGCGAGACAATTCGGGGTGTCTCGCACATGTGCGAGACAATTTGTACTATCTTCGGTATTTTAGCTCTAATTCTTTCATCCGACCTCGGAATTAGGTGATTTAAGCTGTGTTAGAAAGCTAACGAAAATATCTACAACTTTTATCTTCTAAGATTCTTCATATTCGAATCGGATCATGGCTAAAATCTCCATTCTTCTCTAAGACATAAACATTATCTCGGAAATCGAGGCAGTCCATATAGTCTTTGGTATTTTGGCTTTAACTCTCTCATCCGATATTAGAATGAAATGATCAAGGATGAGTTGGAAAGATAACGAAAAGATATAAAACTTTTATCTTTTGAGATTCTTCATCTTTGAACATTATCATGGTCAAAACAGCTCTACAAATTCCGAGACAGTTGGAGTGTCTAGGCCTTGGCCGAGACACTTGAAGTATCTCTCTATTGTTTTGGCTTTAACTCTCTCATCCGGTATCAGAATAAAGTGATCTAGGATGTGTTGGAAAGATAATAAAAAGATATACAACTTTTGTCTTTAAGATTCTTAATATTTGAATAGAATCATGGTCAAAACAACTCTATAAGGTCCAAAATAGGTGGAGTGTCTCGGCCTTGGACAAGACACAGATTGTGTCCTCCGTTGTTTTAACTCTAACGCCCTCGTACGATCTCGGATTTAAGTGATCCAGGATATGTTGGAAAGCTAACGAAGAGATCTACAACTTTTGTCTTTTGTGATTCTTCAGAATCGGATCGAATCATAGCCAAAATATGCGAGACAGTTGGTATCTCGCCGGTGTAAAACGGCCTAAACGGTCTCGGGTATTTTGGCTCTAACTCTCTCGTCTGATCTCAGAATTATGCGATTCAAAGTACGTAGGAAAGCCAAAGAGAAGATCTACAAGTTCCCATGATTCAATCAGCTGTGGAGTGGGCAAGACATGGGGGACGTTTCATTTTTTTCATAAGTGACGCGGAGTTTCCGATCAGTTCATTTCCTCGCTGTTCTGCAGTTCCGTTGCTTCACATAGTTCGTCGACTTACTTCATGTGATTGTCAACGTCGATTAATCTTCTGCGACTCAGATAGTGATGTTCATCATCCTCTCTATGCTTCAAGCTGCGTGTGAGGGCCCGTAGGCAATTTTAGACGCCTACATATTCTGAAGGAAACTTCAATGTGAATGAAATAATGCCCCCCCCACACACACCGGAGATTGATTTGTGTATGTGCATGTGTGGTTTTTTTTTTCTTTCTTTCTTTTTTTTGGGGTTGGAGGGGGGGGGGGTCTGCTTTTTACAAACTTCTAGTGCTTCTTCTTTCTAGAAAGGTTTTATTATAACATTCATCCTAGAAAGGTTTTATTATCACATTCATCCTAGAGGGAGGAATCCAAAAGGGATGGCTTACAACTGAGATAAGGACATGAAGTTACTCAAAAATGATTTAATCATTTAAATTGAAGGGATAGCGGCCATGTGTAGTGTTGGATATATAGCAGTACGTGGGGGCCACGAGCGAGAGCAAAGCGCGTGGGAGACAAAGCGCGTGGGGGCCACGAGCTGGAGGCAAAGCGCGTGAGCAATTTGTTTTTCGTTTCCTGGACAATTTATGGCCCACCCGATAGCTTTCTGATATATATATAGGGTTATGTGTAAAAAGGGGGGAAACGACAAATAGTTTCGGCTGTAGCAAGGGAAAAATCGCCGACTTTGAGAGGATATTTTGTGCAGTCTTTTGTGCCGATTTTGAGAAGGTTTTTCAGCATCTTTTGAGAGACAAATTGTGAGGGATTTGAGAGATTGTTTGAGGGTTTCTGTTTGTGCGACCTTGTGTGATTGTAAACCCTATTTGTATTCTCCTTCTCTCAAATAGGAAAAACTCCCCCCCTCCTTGCCCCGTGGACGTAAGAAACTTGTCGAACCATGTAAAATTCATTTGTCTTGCTGTGATTTGTAATAGCTTGTTAGGTTCCGTCGACAAGTCAGTCCTAGAACTGATGAGAGAAAAAAGTGTATATCCCACTTTGTTGAGATATATCACTGTTGATTCTTATTTCATTTGTGAAACAGGAATTTAGTTGTTATCTTACTCTCTTGTTGTGCACCAGATGTATTGCCAAAATTTTCACTGTGCACAACAAGTGGTATCAGAGCTACAGGTTAGACTTGGATTTTGTTCGAAGGATTCGCTGAAGAATTCTTATTTGAAGAGTTAGATCGACAATATGGGAGAATTAAGCACATCAGGATCGTCTCTTACAAAGGCGATACACAGTCTGAGCATCAATAACTCGAAGATTGATGTTCCAAAGTTTGACGGCAAGATCAATTTTGGTTTATGGAGATGCCAGGTGATGGATTCGTTAGATGCATAGAATTTGAAGGATTCTCTTAAGTTGAAAGAGAAACCAGATGATAGGGAGGACAAGGTTTGTAAGAAGATGAACAGTCGAGCTTATGGAGTTATTTGGTCATGCTTGACACCGGATCTTATTTATGATGGTGATTAACGAGACGTCGGTGAAGAAATTATGGGAAACACTCAATGAAAAATATCTTACTAAGAGCATTGAGAATTGGCTTCACTTGAAGAAAATGTTTTACCAGTCCAAGATGAAGAGGGGGAGTTTCCATTAGAGAGCATGTAAAAAACTTCACGAAGCTACTTTTAGATATGACCAATGTGGATATCATGGTTGAGGATGAAGATAAGGCGATGCTACTTTATGTTCGTTATCGGAGGATGATTATGATACTTTTGTCCTAATTATGATCAATGGTAGAACTATTGTTAGTTATAAGGAGGTGACCTTAGCTTTGGCAAATTATGAATTAGGGAAAAGTGATAACGAACCCTCCGAGAAGGCATCAGGAGATGCATTAGCAGTTCGAGGTCGTACTCCAAACCGTTGGCAGTCCAACCAATCAAAATCGAGGAATAGATTTGGCCATAAGAGTGTTGGTAGGAACCATTGTCGTTTTTGTAAAGAAGAAGGACATTGGAAGAACGGGCGCCCAAAGTTAAAAGATAAAGTCGAGAAGAATAAATGGAAAGTTGTACAAGCTTCAGAAGTGAATGTTGTAAAAGTTGTTGGCGAGCATTCAGATTCAGATTTTTCAAGCTATTCGTGTCCTGTACTACCATCGATTTGCTATGCCGATTCCATGGAATGGATGATAGATTCGGGAGCTACATATCACATTTATCCTAGGAGGGATTAGTTCTCCAGTTTTGAGGAGCTGAAAAGAGGGGATATCGTGCTTATGGGTAATGATCGTGTATGTCCTATTGATGGTATTGGTACAGTTCGGATCCGTATGTGTGATGGGGTGACTCAGGAGCTAAAGGAAGTACGGTTCGTGCCGCAGATGACGAAGAACATTGTTTCACTTGGAGCTTTGGAGGCAACTGGCTATCGGGTGATCTTGGAGAATGCAATTCTGAAGGTCATGAAGGGGTTCATGGTGGTGATGCGAGGTGTCAGGGAAAGCAACCTATACTACTTGAAGGGCAAGACAATTAAAGGGGTTCTGGAAACTTCTATCACTACAGAAGATGACACTACTAGTTTATGACACATGCGTTTAGGACACACTGGTGATAAGTCTCTATAGGCATTGGCGAAACAGGAGCTATTGAAAGGTGCGGAGACTTGCAAGATGGAGCTGTGTGAGCATTATGTACTTGGAAAGAAGACGAGAGTGAAGTTTGGCACCGCTATTCATAATACCCAAGGTATATTGGACTACGTTCACACAGATGTTTGGGGTCCTTCTAAGCACACATCACTTTGTGGAGCCAACTACTTTGTCATTTTCATTGACGATTATTCCAGGAAAAATTAAGTATACCCTATGAAGCATAAACATGAGGTCCTGAATATTTTTGTGGAGTGAAAGAAGAAAGTGGAGCTGCAGACAGGTAAAAAGGTGAAGACTCTTCGTTCGGACAATGAAGGAGAGTATAAGAGTGATCCGTTTCTACAGTTTTGTCGGGATCACGGTATTAGATGACACTTCACAGTTCGTGAGACACCGCAATAGAATGGGGTGGCTGAGAGGTTGAACCGTACCTTGATGGAGAAGGTGCGATGTATGATGACACAAAATGGATTGTCAAGATCCTTTTGGGCCGGAACGTTGGTTTATACGAGCCATCTCGTGAATAGGTTTTCGTGCACTGCAATATAGGGGAAGATTCCTATGGAGCGTTGGTATGGTTCGGTGGCTAGTGACTATGAGTCGCTTCAGATATTTAGGTGTCCTGCTTATTACCATGTTAGTGATGGTAAATTGAATCTAAGGGCGAGGAAAGCAGTCTTTGTGGGATTTAGAGATGGAGTTAAAGGCTTCAAATTATGAGATCTATAGGACAAGAAGATAGTTATTAGCAGGGATGTCACATTTGATGAGGCGTACATGATGAAGCCTCAAGTTCCTCATCAGGTGGAGGAAGACCAGGCAGATAGGATATTACAGCAGGTGGAGGATGATGTGACTCCACCCACCCCAGATAGCATTGTATCCATTGAGGCTCCTACAGAGATGACACTAAGAGGAGATAGGATGACAACCGGACGGTTAGAGAATACAGTGGATGGTGAGACTCATGAGCAGGATCATGTTCAGGAGCCCATTGTAGCAAATAGATCCAGAAGGGTGATTTGTCGACTAGCTAGATATAATGATGTCATGGTTACATATTTTTTATTAGCTGAAGTCGTTGATGGTTTGGTTCCTTCTAAATTCAGGGAGGCAAAGTCAAGCTCTGATTCGATTAGGTGGAGGGAAGCTATGGAGGAGGAGATGCGATTTTTTCAGAAGAACGATACTCGGGAATTTAGAAAGCTACCAAAGGATAAGAAGGCTATTGGATGCAAGTAGGTGTATGCAACGTTCAAAACCAGATTGGTTGCCAAGGGATATGCACAGTTTGAGGACGTTGATTACAACTAGGTATTTTTACCTATTGTGAAACATTCATCAATTCGTATTTTATTAGCATTGGTGGCACAGTTGGATTTGGATTTGGTCCAAATAGATGTTAAGACAACCTTTCTACACGAAGATTTAGATGAGAAGATCTACATGATACAACTCTTTGGGATTTAAAGCTGCAGGAAAGGAGGATTTAGTTTGCAAGCTAAAGAAGTCTCTTTACGGATTGAAGCAATCGCCGTGACAATGGTATAAGAGATTCGACGGCTTTATGATTGGCTGAGGGTACACGAGGAGCCTATATGACCCATGTGTTTACATGCACAAGCTACAGGATGGTGAGTACATCTATTTGTTATTATATGTTGATGATATGCTTATTGCCTCCTGAAATTCTTCGGTTATTCGAAATTTGAAAAATGAGCTGTCATCCGAGTTTGAGTTGAAGGATCTTGGAGAGGCAAAGAAGATATTGGGTATGGAGATCGAGAGAGACAAGGCGAAGGGGAGATTGAAGCTTACACAGAGGAGTTATCGGTAGAAGATGTTGAAGAAATTCATCTTTGATGGCAATACAAAGGTAGTGAGCACTCTATTGGCTCCCCATTTTAAGATTTTGGCTAATATGTCATCTGTTTCAGTTGAGGACAGAGAATATATGTCGAAGATTCTATATGCCAGTATGATGGGTAGCTTGATGTATGTTATGGTGTGTACGAGGTCAGATTTGTCACAGGCCATGAGCATGGTATCCAAGTACATGCACCACCCGGGAAGGGTCATTGGAAGGCCGTGAAGTGGATTCTACGATATATCAAAGGTACCATGGATGTTTGTTTGATTTTTCAGAAGAATGTGAAGACAGGGAAGGATTGTATTGGTTACGTGGATTCAGATTATGCGGGCGATCTTGATAAGTGCTGGTCTACTTCAAGATATGTGTTTACATTGGCAGGAGCACCAGTGTGTTGGAGATGTACACTTCAGTCTACAGTGACTCTCTACTACAGAGGCGGAGTATATGACAGTGACTGAAGATGTTAAAGAGGCTTTGTGGTTGCATGGATTGTTAGAGGACTTAGGGATTGCACGGGATACTATTCGGGTATATTGTGATAACATGTCGGTTATCTATTTGGCAAAGAACCAGGTTCATCATGCGTGCACGAAGCATATCGATGTCAGATTCCACTTTGTTCGTGACGTTTTGGATGATGGAGATGTCATGTTGGAGAAAATCCACACAAAGGACAACCCTGTGGATATGTTGACCAAAGTTGTTTTAGGTATTAAGTTTGGTCATTGTTTGGAGCTTTTGAACATTTTTTGATGTTGAGGCCTTTGTAGGCCATTTGGGTGAACTACGTGAGGCTTGATTCCTTGGGCAAGAGGATACGTAGATAGTCTTTAGATGCAGCCAGGTTGGATTAGTTGTTTTTGATGGGGGTGATTGTTTGAGCTCTCGTTCAAGTTTCCTACTTGTTGTGGATTGAGTCCGTTACCGTGAATTTATTCCACTTCGTACTGGACGCAACAAGTGGGACATTTGGTTGTTTTGTTGTCGGCTCAGTTTTGGGAAAACTTCGCCAACGTGGAGAATTGTTGGATAGCAGAACGTGGGGCCACGAGCGGGAGCAAAGCGCGTGGGGGCCACGAGCGGGAGGCAACACAATTTATTTTTTGTTTTCTGGACAATTACTGGCCCCTCCATAGCTTTCTGCTATATATATATCTTTTAATCAGTTCCTAGGGTTATGTGTAAAAAGGGGGAAAACAGTAGATAGTTTTGGCTGTAGCAAGGAAAAATCGCCGACTTTGAGAGGAGATTTTGTGCAGTCTTTTGTGCCGATTTTGAGATGGTTTTTCAGCATCTTTTGAGAGACAAATTGTGAGGGATTTGAGAGATTGTTTGATGGTTTCTGTTTGTGCGACCTTGTGTGATTGTAAACCCTATTTGTATTCTCTTTCTCTCAAATAGGAAAAACTCTCCCCTCCTTGCCCCGTGGACGTAGGCAACTTGCCGAACCATGTAAAATTTGTTTGTCTTGCTGTGATTTGTAATAGCTTGTTAGATTCCCTCAACAAGTCAGTCCTAGAACTGATGAGAGGAAAAGTGTATATCCCACTTTGTTGAGATATATCACTGTCGATTCTTGTTTCATTTGTGAAACAGTGATTTAGTTGTGATCTTACTCTCTTGTTGTGCACTAGAGGTGCTGCCAAAATTTCCGCTGCGCACAACATGTATTTGCTCAATATGAAAGGGAAGCCTAAATCTAATGCGTGAGCATGCTTGTGCAAGAGGGAGGGTGAGCTATTTCTAGCCTCTTGGTGCAATCTGTTTCTGCCACTCGAAATTCATGTCTCTAAGTTGGTATCTTACGGTTGCTCCAACACTCATCCTCAAACTGTAAGTGATCTAAGCTGACTAAAAATTAATAAGGATCAGGATTTTTTTAAACGAGAATTCTGTTAGGTTGGAAAGATCAACAAGGTAGAAAAGTGTAAAAAGAGAACTGGTTATTTAATTGTTCTCCTTACCTAGACATTGTCGTCTATGTAACCTCCCTGGGCCTGGGTTCCAAGGATTACAATCTTGTAACTTGAAGTCTTGACCATACAATAACTGAATTTTAAAGACGAGAGATAGAACAAAGACGACTTTAGGCCTAAATGGAAGCTGATTTTGGATTGTGAAGATCATGTCACCATGTCAGTAAGTGAAACTGCTTGGTTTAGAATCTTGTCTTGGCAGAACTCATCTGTATGGATCTGAATAGTTCTCGATGTTTAGTTAGAAAGCTTGAAGATATGCTATTAAGTTTTAGAAAGGTGTCCGTGATTATTGTCAACAAAGTGTCTATGAATAGTTCTTTGGGAATAATTTCGCTATGTCTTATTTTGGGCAGGTCAACTTGGATAGTTTGGAGGTGAAAAGGAACTGTGAACCGAAGAGGTGCTTAAACTGGCGGTCAGAGCTAATTTGTGGATGACTTATGGTTGAGATTTGGTGGACTGGTTTGCGTTTACATCTGAGGCACATAGTAGTCTTTTTAGTTTGATTCAAAGGGTATGGCTAATTGGAAGTGGTTGGTGTAGTCATGATCTTGGCTTGCATTGTTTGGGGTTCGGTCAATATGTGACATCAACGGTTGTAAAAACTAATCAATGTGGTGATGGTCGTCGATCGTTATGCTTCCTACAATCCATGCAAAATTATGTGGGCATTTCTTTATCTGGAACCCTCACTTTCAGCAGTTGTTCCGCCTATTAAGCTATATCCTATTTTTATGTAAGGTTCAGGCTATTGTAGCTTGATGCTCTTCAAACCTTCTGGCAACTTCCTCAGAACCTTCCGCCATGTGCACCTTTGCGTGGCTGTCGTAAGCTGAGCTCGAGGTTTGAGACGTCGCCGCCGTTGAGCAAACCTCGTCATCATTGTCGTAGATGGGTGTCAAGCGGGCATAATTGAGTGGGATGGCAGCCCCTATTTGAGTTCGGGTGTGTAGGTACACACCCTCATGTTTAATAGGGTGCCATTTGAATCCTGGGGTATATTTCGGATCTGACGAATCTGAATATTTGGCTTTAGGATTTCCCGTTGTGTTGACTGTGGCTGCAGGGAACTCTAAGTCAGTGACTCGTTTCCTCTAACAATTGCGTCTCCTGCGATGAGGTTTTGATTGCGGAGTACTAGTAAAAATTCACGTATCCTAGACGGAATATTCTAGACGAAATTTTTTTCGTCTAGAATATATTAAACTAGACGAAAAATTTTCGTCTAGAATATTCCGTCTAGAATAAAATATTTTAGACGAAAATTTCCGTCTAGAATAGTATTCTAGACGGAAATTTTATTTTTATTTTTTTTAAAAAAATCCTGACATCCTAGACAAAAATTTCCATCTGGAATGTATTCTAGACGAAAATTTTCGTCTAGAATACTTTCCCATTTCAAAAAAAATTTAAACCGTCAAAACCCAGCTGCCACTTTTCCCCCAAAATTTCGTCGCCCTAATTTCCCCCCAAAATCGAAAATTTCAGGAAAATCCATCAAACCCCTCCTCTCCCCAAACCCAAACCCCAACCCCAACCCCAACATCCTCCTCTTGTCCCGTTCCCTCTCCTCCCTGAGCCCGTCCCAAAACCCTAGCAGCCTTAGCGGCCCCCCTCCCTCGACCTTCGCCGGGTTCAGCACCGACCGCCTCCCTTCGACGACCAACTCTTCCTCCTCCGACGACTCTTTTGGCTTTTTTTCGAGGTTTTCTCCCCCTTGTCGCCTGATCGTTGAGATTCCTCCTCCATTTGAGGAGGAGGAGGACAGGAAGGAGTCGGGGAGCGTAAATTTTGAGCGAGGGCCTTTTGGAGCCTGGAATTCGAAGGTAGGGTTTTGTTTAGTTTCTCTGGTTTTAGATTTAGCGATGGATGGATGTTTGATTTTGATCGTAATTCATGTGCAGTGAAATCTTAACTAGTTCTGTTCACATGTCGGAGCCTCGAGGATTGGTTTCGCCTTCGATTTCGTCTTCAACTTCTCGATCTCAGTAAAACCTACTTGTTCATGGAGCTGATATGAATGATAATTACTTATAACTAACTTTTTCTTTTTCTTTTTTTTGCATTAATTTTGGATGCTTTGTATTGAGAAGTTCTGGTAGTTTGAAAGTATTTAGGAAGGTGCATTTTGGGTTCTGTTCGACTGCAAAGAAAGAGATTGGTGGGAATGAAAATATTACTAATTAAGACAAGCATCTAGTGTCAATGTGCAGTCAGCAAGATTAAGACATATCTTTTTGATTCCCACCAATCTGCTGATAGACAGTGTCAAACAAGTGAGAAACAGAGCTTCCAGTCTCAGAAGCAAATCCCTTCGGAGATTATTTTTATTTTTTCCCTCAATCTGCTGATAGACAGTGTCAATCACAGTGTTGCCTTGTTCGAAATACGGAGACAGAGGTTTCAGTCCTGAAGACTGAAGCATGTTATGCTTTATCTTATCTAAGTAACAACAATTACCTAGTCTAAAGACTGAAGCGTGAGGCAAGAGCTAGGCATAGATCGAGATATGGCTTGCTTATTGGATTAATAATGTTATCCTAGAGAAATTACTTGCTATTATTCCGCGATTTTTCCTTCGTCGAGGATCTTCCATTCATGACGCAAAGACGCCTATGCAGACGGTACTCACAATTTTCTAATAATTTGCACCTTTTACTCCTTATTTTGATACTGAATTATTGCTATAAGAAAGTATTTGATGGTACACGTCATGACACTAGATGCTTGTCTTAATCACTATTCTATATGTATTAAGCAAACATCCAGACCAGTTTACACTAGATGCTTGTCATTAATTTTGTGGTTGGTTGGTCAACAAGATTTATCATCTACCTTTGTTTTTGGACTTGTTCACATATCTTTTTGATTTTGGTTCTTCCTCGTTGGAAGGAGTCTGTGGAGTTGTTTTCAAGAGTTGGCCATGACAATTGGGAACTTGAGTTCTAATTAAAAAGTTACTGATTTTTTTTATCAGTTGCTTTCCTTTTTGATATTTCTAGAGTAACAGTGTGTTTGGGAGTTTACTAGGGAAGGGGAAGGGAAGGTAAACAAGAGGAGGGGAGGGGAGGGGAAGGGAAGGGAAGGGAAGGGAATTGTAATATGTTGTTTGGGAGTTGATTAAGGTGAATGAAGGTGAAATTAATATAACTTGTTTGGGAGTAATAATGGAGGGAAGGGAAGGGAAGGAAATATATATAAATTTACACAAATGACCTTATACTAATAACACACAATCTTATCAAATCTTTGTACACAACTCAAATTGACAAAACAAAAACAACAATTCTTCAAACCAATTTTGCCACATGCAATTTCCATAAATCGACAACAAGTTTGTAATCGGCAACAAGTTTGTAATCTTAGCTGGTGCTTTGCAATTTCAGGTCCAGTTGGTGCATCCCTTGGTACTCCCATGCAATGAGACCTGATGTTCCTGCAAAAATTACCACACATATGACGATGATGTGAAACTTGATGCTCGAGGAGTATGCATTTTTAGAGCAAAACCCAGCTCAGCAGCGCTAACAAAAACACAGAATAAGATATAATATTAAATGACTCTGAGTGAAGTTAGCTGCAACACTAAAAACAGATGCAAAGTAGCAAAACTGCATAACTAAAAGCTCTACTGATACTGAGGTCTTATGCAAATCTAACAAGGTTTTCGAATTCTGCAAAGTTCAATAACGCAAAGCCAAAAAAAAAGAAAGAAAGAAAGAAAAGAAACAAGGAATATAGTTTGGTAATTATTAAGAGAGCAAAAACAACTGTCAGCTTAGCACACAAATGAAAAAAACCCATCTCTTGCTATTTGAAGACAATTACGATAGTATGCAAACAATGTAAGTTTTCTGTTTCTTTCATACATCAACTCCTTTCACAGGGAACACATGATAAATGATATCGAACTGTTTGATTTAAGCCTTTTAAGTGCCTCTATGTTCTCTCTCAACGTGCTGCACAAGTAAAACTGGATCTCTGAAGTAAATGTCTCAAATCGGCAACAAGTTTATAATCGTCATACAATAACCAAAAAGTGAGAAGAAGTTACAATCGCCATCTACTATTCCAAGTTTGCCATAAGCATCCATAATTCGGCAACAAGTTTGTAATTGCCATATAATAACAAAAAAGTGACAAGAAGCCATAATTGCCACCAAATACCCAAAAGCATCTATCAAAAGTAGAAAACCAAAATATTAAAGCTGAGTAAGTAGAAAGCTACTAATAAGGCGGGGGTGGCATAGATGCCTTATGCATCATCCTCATGAGTATTTGCTTCTGCCTCTCCCTTGGACATCCAAGTACTCCCCTTAGATTCTCTGGAGAATTAAGTAAGAATATGTATGCATCATCAATGTGTTCGTCGTCGACTCCAATCTCAACCAAAAGACTCCAAAGATCATCCGCTCTAATTATAGTCTTTTCCTGAGCCTTGTTAAATATCTCAGCACTTGCAAGCATTGCTTCAGCCACTTTTCTATGCCATTATAAATTTTTTCAGCACCAGCATCCTCCTTTGACTTTCTGCTCTTCTTCAGTGAATTTGCTGTTGACCTAGTCTCCATTGTAGCCCCACGAAAGTCTTCTTTGTCAATTGCTTCTTGGTTACCATCAAAACTCTCCAAGATGATTTCCTCCCTGGAAACCATGTCATCAATGCCATCTATTGTAAGATCAACATCAACCTCGTTAGTATCAGTACAAGACCGTCTCCTCTCTCGTATCTCAGCCGCAGTTTCGGCATGCTCTCCTGTTGCTCTATCAGCTGCAAAAAGCTTAAGTAGTTTATCGTAATTTTGAATAGGTTTGGTCCTCCATTCAGCAGCTTCTGGATGAGCCTGTAATTTTTTTTTCACAAATTCCTACTATTAGGGAGTATACGATTATAGCCAATCAATCGCAACAATCAGCACATAAAAAACACAACTGAATTCAACCAAATCTAACAATATTTCAGATTTATGCCTAACTATAATTGGTTATCTATTCAGCTGGAAATTGACATTATTAAAGCCTGTGAAGGGTCAAGTCTCCTTGGTCGAACTTCAAGGAATAATAAAGTCCTGCAGCATGTTAACAAAGTTGTTGCCTTATATCTAGTCAGCTGGAATAAATAGCATCAAATACTATAAAAGATCATATTCAAAATTGGCTATCCAAAATGTGCATGCATAACTAAATAAGAGGAGTTTAAAGCGCAGGAATGGAGGCATGAGGCTGACTTATCCAGAGGGCTTACCTAGCTTATGATCAATCGAAGGAAAGAAAAAAGAATACAACTGAAGCCTTAACATTTAACAACTACAGAAAGAGATGCATTTTATTTATGCTGCAGTCAAATGAGTAGTTCGTTAGAGACGCTTTTTTCCCCTTATATTGGAGATTTCTTTAGTATAAGGAGCTCAGAAAAATCAGATACAATGAACTGTCAAAACGTCCATCCCTACCTCCTCCTGATCTCGTCATACTAATATTCACCTAACATAGCCTTTCTTTGACCTGCAACATTTATGAAACATGTAACTGTTCTAAAGCCAGGTTAAGATGGAGAAAACAACAAAACTCTTGCCCTGCATCTTACTTGTCCTTTGCCTAGCTATATCGCAGAATGTTTGTGGGATCAAAACCAGTCAGTTTGATGTTGATGAGTATCAAAACATGGGAACTCTGATAGATAATCCAAGTATGTAATTCAAATTTGGAACTGTAAACTGACAAATAATTCTTTCGTAAAAAGAAAAAACATATTTTTCATTACCTGAATTAGTTGATCCCACACTTCAGGTTCTGCACTCCACATGTTAGTGTTGCGATTCCAAGCAAAGCCGCTGCCCGCATTCTTAAACAAGTCGTAGCAAGCTGCCCATTTTGATTTCATATACTTCATACGATTTTTCACCTTATCCCTATCAATTGGCTTATCGGGAAACATTTCTTGGAGTTCAGCCACTATTTGATTGTAAGCCGTTGGTGAAAAGACGGAATTGTGTCGGTTTCCAATCACATCTTGATGCAAAAGAGCTTCAATTAACTTCTCATCCATAGCACAATTCCACACCAAAGAGATGTGATTTCTTCCCTTAGAAGAATCACCATCCGTATACCTTCTTTTTGACATTCCTAATTTACACAATAATGTTAGGAAATATAAAATTACATTCCTATTTTACATAATAATCTTAGCAAATACACAAGAAAATTAATTACAAGTCTATGAAGGACAATAGAAATAGAAAACATAAGTCTAGTCACCAAGTACAATAGAAATAGAAAACATAAGTCTTACAATCATCAATCACAACAAAAAATTAATGAAGGACAATAGAAATAGAAAACATAAGTCTAGTCTTACAAAAAAAATATTGCAACAATCATGCATTATAATCTTGCCACATAGAAGCTGCAATGGAATCTCTTAAACATTCCCCTCTTTGTTCATCTTCATCCTCGTCCACATTATCTTCGACCGATGGGTTTTCATTATCACCTTCTACCCCTTCAGGGAAATCATCTTCTGGGTCGGTACCTCTTAAAAAATTATGCAAAATACAACAAGCTAGGATGATTTGATTTTGTACTTTAACACCATAATTCGGTTCAGTTGAGCTCGCTATGATGGGAAATCTTTTTTTTAAAACGCCAAATGCTCTTTCAATAGCATTGCGAAGTGACGCATGTCTTAGGTTAAATAGCTCACGTTGAGTCCTTGGTGGATTTCTTGAATACTCATTCAAATGGTAGCGTTCCCCTCTATAGGGTGGAATTATTCCACTTTTTAACATGTACCCACCATCAGCGAGATAATATTTTCCTAAAAAAAATCATTGTGATTAATAACTGATAAAAAAGGGTTTCATTGTCATTAGTAAATTATTCAGGATTAATGATTACCTTGAGGGATTTTAAGTGGAAATCGTCGTTGCAAAGCATTTTTTAAAATTCTGGAATCAGATGCAGTACCTTCCCATCCAGGTAACACATAAGTGAATTTTAAGTCAAATGTGCAGGCGGCCAACACATTTTGTGTTGGATGATCTTTCCTACCACGATATTTAGGAGCGTCAGTAGGAGAAACCTTTACTCGGATGTGTGTTCCATCTATTGCTCCAACACAATCCTGATAATATAGGGAGTAATTAGTTAAATTCTAATTTTAACAATCTATACAAAGATAAGAATTTGTGTAATTTATCATCACCTTGAAATAAGGATCAAACTTTGGATTATTGCGTATCTCTGAAGGAATTTGTGATCCATTGGGTTGCACTAAAAATATCTCTTCCAACTCTATCATAGCTCTTAAAACATTATGAAAATGACGACTCACACTCTCTCCAGATCGTCCAAATATCTTACTAACCTCACGAGTAGTTACGTTGTGTCCCAACATATACAAAAATTTTGCAACTTGTTCCTCAATAGTAACTCTTTGAGTTCGTTTAAGCCCGCCATCTCTCTCCAATATTCCACATAATTGATGAAAAGCCGGTGGATTCATTCGGATCATTTCCCTACATACAACCCTTTGTGATAATATTTTTCGCACCATATTAGTTACTTCTCTACGCTCGTAGGGTTCACTATTTAATCTCCTTCTATTTTCTCTTTGTTGAATGAACCAATAAGCAATCACACAAAGAACATATCCAATTGCACAATGACATTCATGTTGAAATTTGATCCATGCTTCATCCATTATCTATGTGAGGATATGGAAATAACACAATTAGAATAGAAAATTAAAAATCGTTAATTATACACAAACTAATGATAAATTTAGAAGCTCTTATTACTATACACAAATTAGTTTATTATGTAATTTCAATACTCTTTTATAACACTACTTGACCTGTAATCATGTAGAAGCTCTTATCCAAATCAATAGGTCATTTCAATAATGGAAGCCATGATCCTGTAATCATGGTATTTATTCACAACAAGTTGTAATGAAAGTAGATAGTTTAAGTCGTAAAGATTTACCAGCTTCCATATAGTCCAAAATCCAAATTGTCACACAATAAGATACCAAGTGGTAAAACAAAGTAAGTGAAGTCGTACTAAATGAGCTCAGATGATTAAAATCATGGCATAATAATAGATCACAGAGCATGAACTTTCATCAATTAATGGTTTGCTTCTAACCTCTTCCACACTTTTTGGTCAGCTCTCATGCAAATTCTATCAGCACAAAAGAATTGACTACAATTTCATGAATCTATGCCAAATTTTCATGATCAATTGCTAAATGATCTATATGTGAAAGACACTATGTTATACTTCTAGGATACGCAAACTTATAGGACATGCAATCATCCTATCACATCTCACAGCTATCATTGACGTCCATCAAAATGCACCCAGCAAAGAAGCATGAATTTAGACCAATACAGAGCTAGAAAAAAAATGTCTAAATTTTTTACAAATTACAAACAATAATCAGTACCCTAAAACAACTGCTGGTCCCAACTCCCAAAACCCTAATGAAGCAAGCTTATCTGTTCCCCATTAGAATCCATGACCTCAAACCTTCAAATCATAAAAAAATCCACAGAGCAAGAAGAAATCAGAAACTGAGAAGAAAGCGAGAGACATGGCTGCTTACTTGGAGGAGGATGCCGACGAGGTGAAGAAGACAACGGCGGGGGTGAGACCGCCGGGGGCGCGCGGGGGAGAGCGCTGGAGGGAGAGCTGGGACGGTGGCTGCAGAAATTGGAAAATAGATGAGAGGGTAGGGTTTACATCACAACCCTTGATTTATTTGTTGATGAAGGGCAATATAGATATTTCAGTACTGCTGTGAGTTTTCCCAATTCCGTTCCCCTCCTCTACCGCCCGATTCGGGGGGGAACAATTTCCCCTCCATTTTTCCTTCCTCCCCCTTTCATTTCCCCTTCCTTACCCCTCTCTACCCCCTTAAGAAAACTCCCAAACAAGGTGAAAAATAATTTTCTCTTCCCCTCCCCCTCTCTACCCTACAAAAGTGAACTCCCAAACAAGCTGTAAGAGTTCAGCCTGGGAAATGAAGGGAAAGTAACACGTCTTCCAGAATAGATTTGAAAGTTAGCTATGACATTTACAATATTTTTATTCCGAGTTAGACAATAGTGTTTATTCGTAATTGTATTTTAATTATCTACAACGTGTTTATTGCGTGCTCTCATTGAAAATTAGTAGTAGGAAATGTTTTATGTTCTTTCTTCCAATAGTTTTTTCTTCTGACCAATCTGACCATGGTATTTTATTCGCTATCTCCTTGCTGTCAATAGGTCCTTTTGATTTCTATGGAAGTGCCAGTCTCATAGGAACTTTCTTTATTTAAATGATTATTCCAGTTTTTGGGTCAGTGATTATGCTGGTTTTCATGATTTTAGGCTACTCATATTAGCGTTGGGGTTGATGTTTGTATGTGTTATGAGAGGAGACTCTACTTCAGTGTCCCAAGAGTGCAGCATGTTCTTCATGCCAACAGAACAAAATTGCCTTATAGGATGTCAATGTGCAATCAGCGAGTATTCTTATTTCTTGAATTCATATGACCTTATCCATCACTTTTTATAACTATTGTGCATAATGTTGTGCGATAGAGCATACAGAACCTCTTGTAAATAATTTATGTAAAAGTTTATAAATAATTTATGTATCTCTCTACTATTTTGGTGAATGTATTATTTGAATATAATGGGAGTTGATATTGGAATATAATTAGATTGTGTTGTATATGAATATAATTTTTTATTGTTCAATATTGTGTTCATGCACCCAAAGCAGATTCTACAAAAAAAACTACTGTAGCATAATATCCTAGACGGAAATTCCGTCTAGGATGCTAAAATTCCGTCTAGGATACCTTTTTCTTAAAAAAAAAAAAAATAAATTTCCGTCTAGAATGAGTATTCTAGACGAAAATTTCCATCTAGAATACTTATTCTAGACGGATTTTTTTTCCGTCTAGGATGAATTATTCTAGACGGAAATTCTATTTAGAATAATCCGTCTAAGATGTATTTTAGATGGTTTTTAATTCCGTCTAGAATATTTCATCTAGGATGTATTCTAGACGGAATTTCCGTCTAGAATACTACATCCTAGACGGAAACATACTAGACGCGTATTCTAGACGGAATTCCGTCTAGGATAAGCATCCTAGATGGAATTCTGGGTATCCTAGACGGAATTTTTCGTCTAGGATGCCTCATTATTTAGCAGTGGAGGTTGCTTAGAGAGTCTCTCGAACACTGACGATCTCAGTGTCTCAGAGAATTGGCATTCCGCAAGCATAGCCTGGATGAGCCTCTCATAGTGGCATACATGGTTTGCCTCGTGGATCGTGTGCTTGCAAGTCAAATGATCCTTGAGATCCCCTGTAGGTTGGTGGTGGCCACCCCCAGCGTCGGAAGGACCAGATGTGCAACCGGATGAAGGGGGCTTAAAGGAGCCAAAATGAGAACACTTGGGAAATTCCTCAAGTGTTAATATCACGCGACCTTGCCTTGACAGGCGAGGTCTAGAGTTTGGGCGAGTTTCAGTCAACTGCTGGCGAGCTCGAGCCGTTTGTTCATTCAGGCGAGGTCCACCCGCCTGACTTGCTCTGGCTTTGCCTATTGGCTAAGGCTGGTTTTCAGGCATTGCCTGCTGGGGTTCGCCTGTATGGCGGCTTCTATCTGCGGGGAGAAGCTCGCCTGATATGCGAAGTTCGTCTGTATAGGGGTGTAACTCACCTGAATCATGGAGCTCACCTGATTTGGGCAGCTCGCCTAATTTAGTTAGCCCGCTAGATCTGGACATCTGGCTTGAAGAGTGAAACTCGCCTGATTTGGTGGGCTCGCCTGTCTCACTAAGTTCGCCCGAATGGGGAACTTTGCTACTAGAGTGAGGCTCGCCAAAAATGTCAGGCTCGCCTGAAATGTTAGGCTCGCTTGAAACACCAAGTTCGCCAGTTTTGGGAACTTTGTTAACAGAGTGAAGCCCGCCTGAATAGGTGAGCTCACCTGATTGACATGGTCCGCCAGCACTGGGAACTTTACGTTCCTGTTTGACTCTTTTTAGGCCTGAATAGTAATTCAGGCCATCATAGGAGGTGAATGCTTGGGCTTCTTGACGAGCGAGAGCTTTTCGTCGCTACGGCTTGGCTCTCCTGGAGAGGGTGACGTTCATGTTGACGGCGAAGGCATAGTCAACACAGACACGAGCAGTCATTTCCTATTGGATGGAGGACTGCGTGGATTGCTTGGCAACCCAACGAGCAGCTATTTGGCTGCTTCTTGGCCTTTGGCTCGGCCTTGACTAGCTTGGGGGGAGATAGAACCCTCTACTGTTGCTTGGGTAGAGCTCTCAGGTGTGGTTGCCTCAGCCACTTGGGGCTGGGCCACACGCACAAGTCGGCGGCATCGACGAGACGTCTTGTCGCTGGAGGAGGAAGAAGACAAGTACTCTTTGTACTTAGCTTGGTCAAACTCGATCACAAGGGACTCGACAGTCGTCCCTTCCGCAATGTCGTTGTATTGTGCCATCACCATTTCAGTTGAAGAAATAGTCTCTCCCATGTGGTCGCCATCTTCTGTAGGGGAGTAAAGTTTTAGGGTCTCAAAGGAGATTTGTATTGATTGAATGTTTATTACAAATCAAATGAATTCCAAAGTTTACAATAGAAGCGGAGAGAATGCTCTCCTTGTTTAACGTGGGTTCCTCGGTAGCGATAGGACGCCTCCCCCGAATGCTTGCATCGGGTTTACTTCCCTTGGATGATACGATCGAGATTGCGGTTGAGCTTCAATACGCAGTAGAAACTCTGGTGTAGTTGAATTCGAATCTACCCAAGCTTGAATAATATCAAGGCTGAATGCTTAGAGCGGGCTACAATGCAAGAGTTTACAAAGAGCTTAAGAGCCTCAAAACCTGATAATTCAGATTGCGTCTACTTCAACAATCCAAGCTTATAGCCAAGAACGTTCTACCATGCAAGCTAATAGAAGCCTCTACTTGAAGAGACTTTTAGAAAAGTCAGCAATGGGTACAATTAAGAGGTTTTAAGTTCCTAATTGAAGAGCAATGAGCCAAGCCCGTTTGTAAAATGCCTAACTTGAAAATCTCCAGCCCCCTTTACGTTGGCCAAAAGTGGCTTTTATAGGCAATGAAAGGCATGGGCCATCCCTTAACTTGTGGGATGGGACCACTAATAGGGGTAAGGAGTAGCATACCCTCCTTATAGCTATGGGATGTGACCATTATAGGGGTGATGAGAGCCATGTCTCCTTATTCAGGATGTGAAAAGTGGATGGGCCCACTCCTACATGCAAGCAGCCGCTTGTACTGTTCAGGCGGGGCTCATAGGTTTGCAGATGAGCTAAAGAGCTGTTTAAACATTTAGGTGAGCTTGCAAGCGAGCTTGACGAAAAAGCAGGGTTAGCTAGCGGGCCCCTCGAGCGTGTGAGTTGGCGTTTATTGACAAGCTGAGTTCGTACGGGCGAACTCCCTACAGGCGGGCTTGACTCGTGCTGGTGAGCAAAGCGTTCAGGCCGGGTTGAACTCATGCTGGCGAGCTCAACAATCAAGCAGGCATGACTCATGCTAGCGAGTCAAGAAGACATGCGAACTTTGACCCATGTCGACGAGTCGATCAATCTGGCAAGGTGGAACTCGTGCTGGCGAGCTCAACAATCAGGCGAGCTTGACTTGCCAGTGAGCTGGTGAGTCAAGCAAACAGGTGAACTTGACTCAAGTCAAGTGTGCTGGCGAGCTTTTGCTTAGCTTCGCTTGAGCATGCGGGCGAGCTCAAATTGCTTAGCAGGCGGGGCCAATCAGACGAATTCGAAGTTTGGGTAATTTTTACTGCCTACAAGAACTCCTTTAAATTTTTCAGACCTAAATCAGGTTGAATGTGGTCTGGAACATTTTTAATAAAGAGGATCGCTGCTCATTGGTTTGAGTGCATTTAAGCACCCTAAACGTGTTGAGCTCTTCAGGCGAGCTCGAGTCAACAGGCGAGCTCGAGCCATTGGCGGGCGAGCTCTGGTCTTCAGGCGAGCTCAAGTGTTGGGCATGCTCAAGCTATGCAGGCAAGCTCAAGTTACAGGCAAGCTTGAGTCATTGGCGGGCGAGCTTTGGTCTTCAGACGAGCTCGAATGTTAGGCATGCTCGAGCTATGCGTGCGAGCTCAAGTTACAGATGAGCTCGAGCCGTTGGCGGTCGAGCTTGAGTGCTCAGGCGTGCATCTGGATGCGTAGGCGAGGTTCACGCTGGCGGTGGGCAAGCCACGTGGCCACAATTGGGTTTTTTCACTCGCCAACTAAGGCGGCATGGGCGTGTCAGATCACATTAAATATGATCTGACGGGGACACCTCGTCTTCACGCACTCGATCCGAGCCGTCGATTTAGCAGCGCTTGTGCTCTCGCATGTTATTTTGGTGGGCAATCGTGGTTGTCCAACCTGAACCGCCTCATCTCGGCCGTTTGCTGGAATTTCGAATGTCCCGTCGTTGAGATTTAGTCTATATAAAGCCTTCGTCTCCCTCCTTGGGAGGTTACTATGCTTTCAAAATTCTTCTAACTTAATCTTTCTCAAAAGAACCCAATCCCTCATTCTCAACTCCGATCGACATGGCTCCTAAGAAGTTCACTTCTAAGGGTAAGGGCAAGGCCTGCTCCTCCGCCGCCGCTTCCGCCAACATCGTCGTTACTGTAGGCGTGACCCGCGCGCATCTTGGTAAGTTAGGGGACTGTGAGTCAAAATCGAGGGGATGTGTAGGCTCCTGTTCATCTTCCAACGAGCTCGTCTACTCAGGCGAAGTTCAGCCATTCTGGCGAGCTTACTCGTCAAGCGAGTTCAGCTATGCTCTTGTTAGACGAGCTCAGCTTTGTCAGGCGAGTCTCAACTTTGTCAGGTGAGCTTCTGCCTTTGTCAGGTGAGCTTAGCTGTCTAGCGAGCCTTATTGTGTCAGGCGAGCTTTATTAGCCCGTCTATATAAAAGGGCTCGCTTGTAGTTCGCAGCCCGCCTGTTTCAAAGACTTAGAAAAAAATTGATCTCTGAGTCAAAAACCTCTAATTCTTCTTTTGTTTTGTTTTGCAGATACTTTCTCTGATGAGGCCTTACCAAGGGGTAGGGCCATTGGACTCGCCGGTGGCATAGGCTTTGCGGCGCCTCCCTAATTTCGCTTGCTTGATCCGGTACCGGTGTTTGACATCGACAAGGACCACGGAGCTGACACACAAGGTGTCTTAGGGGTACTACTTAATGTTGCGGGAACTGACCACGGACACTGCGCTGGTGGATGCCCAATGTCGGGAAATGAGGAAACCCGACTTCATGTTTGGTGACGCTATGGCCGACCCTTCAATCATGCTCCTCGGTGAGAGTAGGTGGCTTCGTGAAGTGGAAGGAATCTGATACTTCCTCCCCAGCATGACGAGGGGATTTTCGCTGGTGGAATTGCGCTCCCTCTCCGTTCCTCACACGACGGGTTGGGAACTAACCCCTGTTCACTATGGGGTGACTTGTGGCCTCTTCACAGGTTCCAAGGCTGGTTATGGGATTGACAGCTCCGGTAAGCACGTTATCGCGTTGCACCTTGGTTTGCTGCAAAGCGAGCGACCCATGGGAGAAACGCCCGTGGCAGTGGAAACCTTTCGTCGCTGATTCTTCAGAGCTGGCAGGCAATTCCCCCGAAAGACTTCAGAGCACTGGGGTGGATCCACTCCGCACCAGGCAATGGTCCGTGGTGGTATAGGATCACCGAGTATGTATTGGTGGAGAACTCTGATCTACAAGGATCAAATTTATACAAAGCTATCAGGGCCACTTAACATGGCTTTAAAATCGATGCTCCCCAGTTCTAAAGTATTTTAGAGCTTTACTGCCCAGATAGCAGCACATTCTTCATGCCAAATGGGGAGCTAGGGTTGGCACTCTATGAAATGTACGAGGTGTCAGGACTGTCGATAGGGGAGTTCTTGTACGAAGTGTATGTCCCTGGTCCATAGGAGCTCGACCATCTCTCCGATCAAGCCCCTCAGGTGGTGGAGACTCTATGGGAGCTTCTCTGCCATTCTCACATTTGCTTGGATACCTTCGGATCTATGGATCATAGGGGTAAGAGGAAGAGGACAGTGAGAATTCTCTTAAGTGTTAATTTCCAGCGAGTTCGTCTTGAGAGGCAAGGTTGCCTGGTCGGGCGAGCTTGCGCTAGTTGGGCGAGCTCAACCACTTGTTTGTTTAGGCGAGATCCACCTGTTTGGCGGACTGCTGCTTTGCTTTGCTGGCAAAGTTTTTCTTTTAGATGAGCCTGGCTAGGTTCGCCTGATGTGATTACATCGCCATACTTGTGAAGTTTGTCTATATTAAGAACTTGAAAGTGAAGCCCGCCTGATTTGCAAGGCTCGTCGAATTTGGACAGTTCGCAAGATTTGGGAACTTTCCATCACTCAAATCCGAGTTCAAATGAGGAAGTTACGGTAAAAACGGATAAGTGTGCAAAACGAAACGTCTCAACATGAGCTAGGACACCCCGAGGTGTCTCGGCCTAACCGAGACACCCCAAGGTGTCTCGGCTTGGGCCGAGACACCCAAGGGTGTCTCGGCCTCGCTGAGACACCCAAGGGTGTCCTGGGCCCTAAAAAAGTTAGATTTTGATGGTTAGGCGGTTTTAACCACCTGGATTCCCCGGAGCTTATAAATATAGCCCTAAGGTCTTCATTTTTTCGGATCTGGAATTTTGGAGAATAGGCGAAGCCCTGCCGGACTGAAGATTGATCGAGTTCTTCAGCACAGGAGAGAAAGGTTCTTCAGATCTACATCCCTCGTATCCGTTCCTTAGGATTATCCTGTTGTGATAATCTTAAGAATAGCAATTATCTCGCCGTTGTCGAGATAAGCGCTTCTGCTTCTATATTCTTTCGCGAATCGACAAAGTTTCGAATCTGATCTAATTGTCAGGTAGTCCACGAATATTGACATCCCCGTCATCGGCCAAAAACCCACGCAAGCAGGAGCCGACGAACGGATCTTGCGTTATTTTCGAAAGAGTTGTAACCCTTTATTTCTTTCTTTTGTTGAGTATTTGAATTCTTTGTAAACAATTAAAATTATAATGAATTTAGCAATGAAGGTAACTTTTAGCGAAAACAAACTGGCGACCACAGTAGGAGCCAACAGCCTCGTTGCCGAGGCTGTCGTGACGCAACCGGCAATCAAGATCCGGGTGAATGAAGAGATCGAATATGAATTCGATCAGCAAAAGTTTGAAGAGTACCTCTCTTCCTCCTCTTTCAGATCCGCCTCTCCTAGCAGGCGCAGGAAGGCTTCCTCTTCAAGGAACACTCGCGGGACTTCAGGTTTGAAGATCGGAGATCCCTTCGTCGCCGCCGCACTCATGCCCCGCGACACCCCTGCGACGTCCAACGTAGTCAAGGCTGCGGATCCGGACCTCCCCTACGCCATGAAGATAACTACTGAAGGCGTCCCAACTTTGTCAAAGAGGGCGCGCCAAAGATGGCGTCAACGCCTTGCGCGTCAGCTGGCCAAGGCTTTGGAGCCAATGGACGGGATCCGCTATAATGTGGATCTGAAATCTAGGTAGTGCCAAGAACAGCAACGGCGAGCCACCAACCCCTCCTCCAAGGTAGAGACGAATAAATGGGGTCACGTCAAGAGGACCCGCTCTACCCTCAAGGAGCGAATCAAGAAGCGTTGCGCATTGCTCGCGCATGCCCGAGTCCTTTTGCAGTAAGCGAAAGAGATACAGAAGGAAGAAACAGTTAAGAAATCGCCCAAGCGCAAGGCAAAGCCAACGCTTAAAGCAAAAGTGAATGAAGTTACCATCCGGCCTTCTCTAACTCTAGATCCCGTTTCCCCTGTCCCCGCACCTCCGACGGAGCCGTATGGTAGTGTGGATCTCACCAAATCCAGAGTTCCTTTGAGAGATCGCCTCGGTCCCCTTCCTGAAGATCAAGGTAAAGCACCCATGAAGGAGCGATTGGGACCATTGAAAGGTTCCCAAACAACAATTCAGGCTGGGGATCATACCAATCCCCCTAAGAATAATAATAAAGGGAAGGCCCTTGTTACCGACCGCATCGGATTGCGGGTTGAAGTTCAAGAGCCCGTTAGAGTTTCACGCTCACAAAAGCGTAAATTTGCATGAGTGACTCTTGGAGGCGCCGATAAGGCATCATATCCCCAGAAGGAAACAAATACATCCGATAATGATGTTATACCTGGGAAGTTGTGCCGACACCCTACGGGTTGCTCCAGTCATCAAACTGACGAGTTGTACTATAGGACTGGGGTTACGAATAAGTCCCGAAAAAAACCGTTCGAGATACAGATTCTCACTGTCTGTGTGCCAATATAATCAAGGCAGTATTATCAGAATGCTACTGTTCTAAAGCCCCATGAAGAGTTTCGGTGTTTGAGAGTATCTCCACCAGAACGTCCGAGGCTAAACCAAGGCATTTCCGTAAGAGGAAACCCGCCCTTCAAGATGATGAATTTTCGGAAGTATCCGTCAATATGACCGGGAGAGGGAAGTCAACACGATACTTTAGTCTGGATCAGTTTGCCGCAGTGTCCCAGCGTATAACTCAATTGCGATCGGGGACCAGTAGACGAAGGGATTACCAAACAATGCAGAAGGGACTTCCTTCAGATGATGAAACCTCGGATGCTTGCTCGGATGCTTGCTCAGCGATGGCTTTCGATGACACCGCATCGAGTGCAGGACAACCCTACGAATCACTCATGATTAGCGCCGAGCAAGTGGCTAAGATTCTTGAGGACGCTTTAGCCAAGCAAAAAGACAGTTTTAAATTTGAAATGGAAATAGCTATGCAGCAAATGAGGGAGATGCATGACCAGCAAATTGCGGCACTGATGAATCAACAGGGAGAGTCCAGCCACCGCAATAATCCCAACCAGGTGGATAGTGATCGGGAGGCGAATGAGAACGCCAATATAGAAACCCCACTCGTTGATAACAATGCTGGGGGTGGACCCTCAGATGATAATAATACGAAGGATGACCATATCACTTCTCCCCAGAATCGCTCAAAGAAAGATACGAGTGAGGATAAGAAAATGAGGGACTTGGAGAGCAAGATCAATGCGTTGATGAGTGCTCAGGAGATAAAGAAGTCCGGAATACCATGTCCGTACCCAAGACAATGGGAATCAATCCCATACCCGGCCAAGTTCAATTTGATCAATTTCACACCGTTCGACGGAAATGGTTCTCCTACTCAGCACTTAATATACTTTAAGTCTCATTTGGGAATAATCTCCAACAACGAGCCATTGATGGTGCGGTCATTCGTTGGCACTCTTCGCGGAGCAGCCTTCGATTGGTATCGTCGCCTCAAGCCGGGAAGTATTAACAGTTGGGACGACAAGGAAGATATGTTCCTTATGAATTTCTTCGATGACGACACTGAAGTTTCAATCAGAACGTTGATCGATGAGAAACAGAAGAACGGAGAGTTGGTGGAGAACTTCGTTAAAAGATTCCGGAAGAAAGCAATAAATTGTCGAGATCCGGTTAGCGAGGATTTTATTCTCGAGACTTGTCATAACAATCTTCCACTAGATATCCTCGAAGCTATGGGAATGGCACCACCAAAGACTTGGAAAGATTTGAAAGTGCAAGGAGAACGAGCCGAACGATTCCTTAAAAGGAAAAAGACCAAGAGGGGTCAGACGGCTAATGTTCCACAGCAAAATTTTGTTCCTCAAGGTAAAGGGAAAGCACAAGCGAACGCGGTGGATGCGAACCAGACGTTTGAATTGCAATCGCAACAACAACAGCAACCGCAAAAGGGACCTCAACAATCGCTATGGCAACAGAGGTCACAAAAGCCAAAGACTACCGAACCAAAATTCCCAAAAGTTTATTCTTTCAGGGAGGACGAAGTTCCTGGCCTTTTCAAACACCTCATAGAGAATAATAAGATCAAGTTACCTCCAATCCAAGATCAGAAAGACGCCAAGAAGGTTAACGACCTGAGATACTATGCATTTCACAGAGTGGTGCATCATCATATCAAAGCATGTTACGCCCTTAAGGATAAGATCCAAGCTTTGATCGATGTTGGAATCCTTATGGTGAAATCGTCCAACGAGAAGAAAGTGGGTGCGAACGCCATGTCAATTAGCTTTGGATCTGTTCCTTTGAACTGGTTCCAGCCCGAGCCTGTGATAAACGTAGCAATAAAGACTGTCAACGACGATCCTCACAAACAACGCCAGAAAGGACTTGTGCCACACATAGCCCCAAATGGCGAGATTCTTTGGGTCCACCCTGACCTAATCAAAGATGAACAGTGGGCCGGGTCGTTGTCTAAGAAGAAATCAAAAAGCAAAGGAAAGTCTTGTTGCGGAGCCTTAGCCATTCCCGAGAAAGACGACGAAGCAATCCCTACTTTATCATTTTTCGATAATGAACATGAAACTTTTGTAAACACCGGAGAACCAGCCCTTGCCACCAAAAATAGGAACGAGTATCGGTTCAAACATCCAAGTGCCTCTGATCGACTAGCTTAGGTGGGAGTGATTACAACTACCCCCACACCTACTGAGAAGACCCAACAGGAGCCCCTACACCAAGATGGTCAAAACCTGAGGCAATCTCATTTCAATCGGTCAATTGGAAGAGATAAACCGGGAAATTCAAACACTTAATACCACTTCGATGTTATGACCCAATTGGCTAACATCCCAGTGAATTGACTCTGCACGAGTTATCACGTCTTTCTAAAAATACTAGAGAGGCATTCATAATCACTCCTGACCAGCTCACCTAGATAGTTCGAGAAGCATTAATCAAGCAGAAAGAAGAATTTGAGGCTGAGATGGAGTTGGTCATGCAACAAATAAGAGAGTTGCAGGCTCAAAAATATCAATTTCCTAAATTCGGTCATTAGGCTGAGTCTAGTTGTTACACTACACCAGTTCCGCCTATTAAAAATAGGGCAAGAAACAATAGTCCAAATATGAATATAGTCATCAAGACTGATTCACCCCTTAATGACACTGGGGGTGGTACAATTGCACCCCTCAATGACGCCGAGGGTGACCCAATTCCTTATTCTCGACATCGCTCGAGGAGAAATGAAGATGAAGACAAGAAGTAGAGGGAGGTCGAGTCTGTCACTACCCCTATTAGGCGTTATCCCAAAAGAAAGAGAGTTGAGGGAAGCCAACCAGAGTTCATACCCAGTTTCATTGTTGATGTTAATCGAATATTACAGCGACAACCGCAGGAGCAATCACCCTTACAGTCGCTTCAGATGTAACGATATTCTTTCAAGGATGATGAGGTTCCAGCCATCCTAAAGTACCTCCTAAAAAATGACAAAATCAAGCTCCCACCTATTAAAAATCAGGAAGAAGCTAATGGTAGTTCAGACCCAAAATATTGTGAGTACCACAGGAGGGTCCATCATCCCACCATGACTTGTATCACTCTAAAAAATACAATACAGGCCTTAGTTGAAGCCGGTGTCTCAATGGCAGAACAAACCGAGTGAGAACGACCATCACTCCGAAAAGTATAAGAGTATAAACTGCTTCTTCTAAAACTCCAATGGGTATAGGAGTATAAACTGTTTCCCCTATATCTAGTGAGAAGTTCCTGGAGAATATTACACATAATATTTTTAAGGATAACCCGCCATCAATAAAATAATTTAAAATAAGACGCTACTTATCAGACTCTAGGCTGGAGGTCGAGTATCCCGAAATTTTCGGTGATTCTCAACTAACAAGTCAACTACGTTCGTAGTAGAGATAGTCTACTCGAGTGGCGCATATCACCTTGTTACAAAGGATGGTGACCGGCTTATGATTCCGATAAACGGCAAATTCCTAAAAAAATACTACACTACCCTTAGTATATTCCGGATAACCAATGTATTGGGAAGTTTCCGGAAGAATACTATATACGGTATTCTTAGGGATAACCTAATCACTATAAAAGTGATAAATAAGAGATCTATATTTAAACTTTGAATGTCAGAATGTATTCAAAGTTGAAGTGTATCTTACCATTAATGTCGAATTCACCAATTCTCATGAATTCTTTTGCTGAGATGAGATTCGATCATTTTGACAGATCAACCTTTCCTCACAAAATCCCCCACTGATCAAGTCAATTGATGGTGGGCCCACCAAAACTTCAATCCGCCAATTCATGGCAGTTTTCAAAGCTTGACGTGTTAAGTCCTAATCACTTAACATCGATATCCTCCATCAAGTGGCTAGTACCAATCGGTATTTTTACTGTTACCTGTATTCTACTCTCTTTGCTTTCAGGTCAAACCTATAAAAGTTAGGACCAAAGCCAGATTCTCCTCTCGAGTCCTTCCATGAATGAGAGGTCCACTTTTAATTTGAGCAATCAAACCTATAAAAGTTAGGATTGTCTCCAAACTCACTTAGTCAAACCTGCAGATAGTTAGGACTAAAATCGAGTCATCCCTTTCGATAAACGAAAGACTTCCATCTTTTCTTTTTCAACCAAACCTATAAAAGTTAGGGTCGAAATTAGAATTTCCTCTCAATAAATGAGGAACTTTTTTTTGGATCAAACAACCAATCCTATAAAAGTTAGGGTCGTTTGAATCTTTCTGATTCTCGGAGTGGAGATCCTACTCTTAGTTTCATCTTTCCGGATTCTGGGGGTGGGAATCCCACCTCGAGTTTCCTTTCCAACTGGAGATAGAATATAAAATTCTTCCTCTTCAGTGTTGAAAGATAGAACATAAAATTCTTCCTCTTTTATTTTTGGGTTTGTCTTTACCCTAAACAAGACCTGGGGCCAAGAATATAAAATTCTTCCGCTCCAACATCGGGTTTGTCTTTACCCTGAGAAAAGACATAATTCTCAACTTCAAATCCGCGTACTTTATACACGAGAATTTTATCTCGACTCCTAAATAGAGATAAGCCTACGCCTAACACGCGTTGCCGGTTTAGTCTTTTGCCGATTAAAAAAGACACCAGAGTCTAAGTCTGGGGAATTTTATCCCGAAGCCTAAGAAGGGATAAGCCATCACTTAACACGTGTTGTCGGGTGTCATATTCCCGTAAGAAATGGTGAAGTCTATGTATTTAAAATCATAGCATTAAGTCTAAGAGAAGCAATTCTTTTAGCACAACGTTACATGTGAAACGGGTTTGCCCGATCCAAACGGTAATCGGTAAAGGCAATCAAACCCGTTGAAGGCTGGGGTTTGCCAAAAATCCTAAGTCTACGTCTAATACACGTTGCCGGTTTAGTCTTTCGCCGATTGAAAAAGACACCAGAGTTTAAATCTGAGGAATTTTATCCTGAAGCCTAAGAAGGGATAAGCCAGCGCCTAACATGCGTTGCCGGGTACCATGTTCCCGTAATAAATGGTGAAGTCTATGTATTCAAAATCATAGCACTAAGTCTAAAAGAGTCAAACTCTTTTGGCACAACGTTATGTACAGAACGGACTTATATAATCCGTATGCTAGCCCGATTTAAACGGTAATCGGTAAAGGCACATCAAACCCGTTGATGGCTGAAGATTTGCCAAAAATTCTATAAGCATTGTGTCCACTGGGTTCACAGCCAACAAAGAAACATTATGACAAAAGAAGGAGTGCGCTAAGGAAAAGACTTTCTTTCATTAATAAAATCAGGCCAAAGAAGACGTCTCAAATTAGATTTAACAAACTGAAGGAAGCAATTTTAGCCTTAACAGCGGCCAGCTTCTCTGCATGTTCCACTCGAAACTTCTCCTCCTCTTCCTTCTGAAGCATGGCATTAGCGAGAACGACGGCAGCATCGGCAGCCACGTCTTCTCGATACAGTGCATGGAGAGCCTCCAATTCCCCTCTATAAATACTTTGAACTCTGGTGCTCTCGAGCTCAAAGTCCTTCAGATTCCTCTCCCCTTGGACGGTCCTAATCCCCGTACCATCAGCAATGTTGTTATAAGCATCCATCTTAGTCCATAGATGACGTTGTCGTTCATACAAATTCGCGACGATAATTTCTTGCCCTGATATGCGTTTCACTAGGGCTTTACGCTCGTGCATCCTCTGAATCTGAGCATCGATCATGAGCGGCGTGGCTTCATCATGTGAATCGGAGTATACTAGTTCTTCTAAGCGATACATGAGTTCCTCTAAGCAAGTCAGTTTTAAATTACATCGCCTAGCTAGCTGGATACTGCCTACACGCTGAATATCCTTAAGACTACTTGCTATGAAAGAGAGCAAATCATAAAATCTTCCCCGCCCAAAACTAATAGCGGTGGCCGTTTGTTGCATAGTTTTCTCTAACTTTTGGAGGATGCCCTGCACGGATCCAGAGACCGGGAGGGCAGATTCTTGGCCAGGCATAATTGTCGCAATGGGCTCTTCTTTCTCCTCATCGTCAGATATTACGGTGATTTCGGGTCTCTCTATCCTCCTCTCGTAGGAGTTCTCCTGAGGGGTCGGACCGATGGCCTGCGTATCGACAACAGAAGCAAAAATCTCTCCACTGTAACCACTAGTAGCATGAGGAGGAAGACTGTCCGTGGGGAATTCAATTGTGACAAAACAAGGGTAGAATCAGAAAATTATACATGAATTATACAATGATCTAGTTCATCTCACAAGATGGCGAGATAGGATCATTCATTGAGCAATTAGCGAGATAATTTTTGAATATCCTACACTGGAAGCACGATATGCATCACCACGCAAGTAACGTAGTAATGTATACCGACCTACACAGTGTAAGACAACATGAAATCGCCCTAATATACCGGAAGACTTGAATTGACTAAGCAAAACAAATCTGAAACCTCGTTTCCCGCGAAGGAGGACGTCGGTTCTTCCCGAATGACTCGCGAAGGGGCCAGACGAGGGCATGACGAAACCACAAATCTCCTGAAACCTCGATCCCCGTGAAGGAGGACGTCGGTTCTTCCCGAATGACCCGCGAAGGGATCAAATCGGGGATACAGAAAGCACGAATGCTCACCCCCGAAAGAGAATGCCGCGGGAGAGAATGCTACGGGAGCCTCCCTCTAGCTATGCTGCGAAGAGGAGCGACTCCTATGAAATCGCGGTCGGCGCGGAGACATGGATAACCTGTAATGAAAATCAACGGATCAGGTACAACCATAAATATGGGCGCCTGAGGAAAAGGGAAATTAAGAACTTTTACTAAAGTCCTATAAAAAAAGGATTTTATAGTTGAAGTCTAATTAAACCTATGAGTTTTGCGCATGCAAACAATGGGCTCAGGTTGCAGTATGAACCCTCACGATGACTTTTTTGGTGAAATACCTAAAATACCCCTCATGTTCGAGGCTAAATTCTAGTCACGGACGTGTTCGAATTTAGGCCATTATCATCATGTTTGTTCACCTAACGCCCCCAATATCTCATAATTTCGGCTAATTTTACTAATAAATCATTCTGTAAAATTTGGCCAATTTTGTAAATAAACCCCTCCATAAATTTCGGTCTAGTTTCCACATACCCTTCTCAAAATTTTGGTCATGGATTTGTGGTCTAAACTCTTGATATTTCTGCCCTAAAATTACACCCTATGGCAAATAAACCCCTCTACAATATTCGGTTGCCTTTTGCAATTAAACCCCTCAAACAATGTTGATTCTTTTGCATGAAAACACCTAAAAAAGTTTGGCCAAATAGGTGTGGAATTTCGGTCCCAAATTTCAGTCCACTTTTGCACAAAAGTCACAAATTTCAGTCCACTTTTGCACAAAAACCCCTAAAATTTTGGCCATATTGCATGTTTGCATAAAACTCCCCAAATATTGGTCCATACATACAATCCATCATCAAGATCCTATCTTTTTCACAAAACCTAACTCATGAGAACAAAAGCTATGATTTTTTGCATACAAATTCATGGTATACCCTCATTACAAGCATAAAGTTGCAATCTTTCTTAAAAAAAAGAGAGAGTTCTGAAGAAAAACTTACCCAAATCAAGAAGCTTCCCTTGAGCTTGAAGATGAAGAAAAACCCTAGCCTTGAGAGGAGAATATTTTCGGCCAAGATAGGAGCACAAAATCTGAATTTATGAGGAGAAGGTTGAAGGGTTTTAAAGAGAAAAGTTCTAATGGGTTTAGAGTTCATGAATAAGAGAAACCATGGTGTTTGGATAAGAAGAAGAAGAAGAAGTTTAGGGGGTAAATGTATCCCTTTTGAAAATTTTGAAAGAGGGGGAAAGTACACAACACAAAAGAAAAAAAGAGGGGAAAGAAACATGTGTCTCGGCCAAGGCTAAGACACCCGCGGGTGTCTTGGCCCAGTTCGAGCCCCCAAATATGTTTATCAAGCCCGAATTTCACCCGTTTTTGTCGGTTATTGGATATTTTGATAAAAACCAACACTAGTCAACATCGGGCGATCCGAAACCCTAAGGTCAACGCCGGTCAACGCGTAACACTAGGTCAACGCCAATCAACGCGTTGCGATAAAAAAGTCAACATCGGGCGATCCAAAACCCTAAGGTCAACGCCGGTCAACGCGTAACCCTAGGTCAATGCCAATCAACGTGTTACGATGAAAAAGTTAACATCGGACGATCCAAAACCCTAAGGTCAATGTCGGTCAACGCGTAAACCTAGGTCAACACCAAATCAACGCGTTGCAATGAAAAAGTCAACATCGGGAAATCTAAAACCCTAAGGTCAATGCCGGTCAACGCGTAACTCTAGGTCAACGCCAATCAACGCATTGTGATGAAGAAGTCAACATCGGTTGATCCAAAACCCTAAGGTCAATACCAATCAACGGGTAACCCTAGGTCAACGCTAATCAACGCGTTGTGACCAAAAGTCAACATCGGACGATCCGAAACCCTAGGTCAACGTCGGTCAACGCGTAACCCTAGGTCAACGCCAATCAATGCGTTGTGATCCGAAACCCTAGGTTAACGCCGGTCAACGCGTAACCCTAGGTCAACGCTAATCAACGCGTTGCGATCTGATGCAGTATAAACACGTACCAAAAAGATTGCAAGTGCACAACCGTGTCAAGTTATAGTATTTAAGATATCGATCCCACGAGGAAGGTGTTTTGTAGGAGAAAATATGAAATCGGTTCTTATGTTGTGTGCGTGACAAGTAGGAGTGATAAGTGAATGTGATTGTGAAGAGATTGAGATAGTGAAAATGGTGTGTAAATAGGTGCAAAGTATAAGTGAGAGTGGATTTGAAAAAGAATGAGTAATAAGGTGAGAAGGAAAAATGAATAAAATCAAGAAACAAATAAAAAAAATCAAGAATGAAGAACAAAATTCTAGAATAAAAGAAAATACAAGAAATTAAAGATGGTGGATTCAATTCTAGATATGGGTAATCTAAAATTGAACCCACTTCTTAGAAAATGGTGATTCCCTAGAGGGTTCTAGCCTAAAGGCGAATCAAACAAAATAAAAATAAACAAAAAGGAAAACTAAACCCAAGAGGGTTCTAGCCTCAAGGTGAATAGTATAAGAAATTAAAATCTAACTACAAAATAAATTGTAAAATCTAACTACAAAATAAAATTACAAGAATTAAATGCAAGAAAATAAATCTACTCTATAAGCATGAAATAAATCTAAGGCAAGAGGGTTCTAGCCTCTTGGCTATTTAACAAGAAAATAAAATCTAACTACAAGCATAGAAATAAATCTAAACTAATAAGCAATAAAAGAGAAAAAGAAAAGAAATGCAAACCTTCAAATAATTCTCCATCTTCATCTTCATCTTCATCATCCAACAAAGAGAAGAAGAGAAAATTTTAAAGTGGTGAAAAAAATTATTATTATTAATTGCAACTAAAGTTACAATTTTTGGAAGGCCTTCTCAATTAAGAGTAGCCCTCCTCTCCAAAAGGAGTTATAAAATTTTCACACCCCTAACCCCTCACTCTCTACCCCTATTTATAGTAATCATCAATGAATATGAACCATTGGATTTGTCTTGAGCCCCAAGCAACAATCTCCACCTTTGAATTTGCTTTTTGTTCTTCTCTAGCCCAACCATAAGAGGCCCATTTGATTTCCAAAAATAAGTAAAAATCCAAGTTGTAAAAGTCCGGCCATGAAGCTCCAATTGATTTTCAAAATCAACTATGCACTAAATGATTTTCTGCAGCAAATCAAAGTCTCCAACAGAGGCCCATTTGATGGAAATCCATTTGATTTTCAAAATGGAAAAATAAAAATCCGGCCCAATTCAGTAGCATGGCCGGCCTTATTAAATCTCCAACAGTAGCTATCAAGTTGTAAAAGTCCGGTTCCAAAATGATTTTCCATCCAAATCAAGCTATCAATTTCGGTCATCTATGCACAGATGTGATTTTCCAAAGAAAATGCTAAGTCAGGCCCATGAAGTTCGGCCCAATGGAATTTGTAGCAACCAATTCAATTGATTTCGGCCCATTCACATTTGATTTTCGAATGAAAATCTGCAGCAAACAACTCCGGCCTCCATTCATTAAAATCCAAATTTTTGCATCCAAGTCCCTTTCATTCCAACTCTTTACATCCATGTCCCATTTGAAACTTCATTTGTGTATTTATTTTCTGATGGGCTTTGGGCCTTCATTTGCTCATTTGAGACTAAAGAGGAGCTTGCTTCTTTTGGGCATTTGGCCTTTTGGCTTAAAATTCAAATATTTCATTTGGCTTCTTGAATTCTTCTTATTTCTTCATTTACTCAAGGGCCTTTGTTGAGAGATGAGATTTTTGGGATTTATTCTGCAATTAAAGATAAAAACAATTATTAGTGGTATATTTATTCATATAAAATGGATAATGAGGATATAAAATTATAATAAAATATGATTATCAAATACCCCCACACCTAAACTTTTGCTAGTCTTCTAGCAAAGAAAATAAAAAGAAAATTCTAACTCATTTTCGCAGGAATCGCGGTTGTATTTAGCGTATACAACAAGCCTTTAAACCCCTAGGTTACCGTAGTGGACGAGTTGTAGTCTCGTGAGGGTTTGCAGTGAATAAACCCACAAAATTCGGTCAACTTGTCAAATTAAAGAAGTCAGTAAATAACTAAATTCACATGATAACTTTTAGATAATCTAATTGGAGTCAGTTATCACTCAAGAAAACATTTTTATATATAACTCTAAGATATATTTTTCAAGAAAATCTTCTCATTGTAGCAATACAAAACTAAGCCAAACTTAGAAATTTAATTTAAAAGTTTTAAAAAGAACATGCTAACTCTTTGTTTTAAATAATTTTCAAGTTGCTTGATCTAAAATATTTTCCAAGTCCATATATACAATTATAAAACATTTATTAGTTTTTTTTTTAAATTTTTTTTTAACTCTTTCTTCCTTGGTGATTTTTTTTCTACTTTAACGGGCTTTCTAAGTGACCTTTTAACGAGTTTTGGGCCAATGGATCCCAACTCAATTGGGCTTAGGTCATTAAGTATGGAAATACTCCTTGGGCTTAATTACTCGGTCAGCTTAGGCTTTATAAGATAGAATCACCTAGAATTCAAGAGTATTTTCTTTTTTTTTTTGGTGCCCATTTTTCGCACTCTTCTTTTGCAATTTTTTTTATATATGTATATATTTTTTGAAAATATGTAAATCAAGACACTTTAAAAAAAAATTATTTTCAACTCTAAGTTAAGCATGCAAAAATTTTATTATTTTAAATAAAAGTCCAAGTTAAGGCTTAATTAAAGTATACTACTTTGAAAATCATTTCTTAATAAATTTATTTAGAGTTATCATAAAAAGTGAACTTAAGTAAATAACCAACTAGGGATTAGAAAATTTCAAATTTATCAAATAAATCAATTATTACATAACTCCATCAATTTGGCAAGTGACGATATTTTTATAATTTCTTTTTTTAAAGAAAAAAGGGAAAAAAAACAAAAATGTAACTAAAAATATAAAATAAAGAGAAAAAAATAACTAATTTCCGCCCCCACACCTAAATTTTGCATTGTCCTCAATGCAAATTCTATGATGCATAAAGTAACGCAGATAAGACGTGAAGCACTTACATTTGGTCGGCTGATGAAAATCTGCAATTACCTTTGGTCTAAGGAGGATGAAATCAAAATTTTATTCTTTCTCTTTTTTTTTCTCTCTTTTTTTTTCTTTTTTCTTTTTTTTTCTTTTTTCTTTTTTTTCTTTTTTCTTTTTTTTTCTTTTTTTTAAACAACTGAACAAGAAACTCTCAAATGAGAGAAGAATAAATTCTTTTTATTATTCTGAAGTAAACAAAATAAACAATGTAGAATAAAATATTCAACATGAAGAGTTCCTGTTCTACATTGAATCCTGCCTTACTATTGAAAATTCTTCCCCGGATTTTAAACATATTCAGAATGATATAATCAATAATATGAATTTTTAAGCATTTCGGGGTGTTCAATAATTCTTGCAACAAGGTAAGGTAGGGATTATTGGTGTCATGCATTTTGTATTTCTTAATGAACTTAGACTCTTGTACTGTGAAGTTTTGTTTTCTAACAACCAATTCTTCTGTGAAGTTCTGAAAATTTGGTTGTTGATTATTCTCCAAGAATCTAAGTTCATCAAGAAAGAGTTCTTCAAAATTTAATTCAAAGCAGCAAATGTTTAACACAGTTTTATTATTCTCAAAGACCTGATCTGCTTCTTCTAAAAACTCTAACTCTTCATCAAAAATTTTCTCAAAACTCAAATCAGACTATTCTTCTTCTTCTTCTTCTGATCTTTCCTGAATGTAGTTTATTTCTAGAGGCTGATTATTTGGTTGGTCCCCTGGATTAAAAATGTTAAGATCAGCAGTCAAATTCCCAAAGGACAGCTTCATTTGACCAGTTCTACAGTTGATAAGAGCATTAGAAGTGGCTAAGAACGGTCGTCCTAAAATGACAGGTGTCTGTCCCTTGGGATTGGAAACAGGCTGTGTTTCCAAGACTACAAAATCTACTGGAAAAATAAAATCTCCAACATTAATCAGAACATCCTCTAACTCACCCATAGGGACCTTAACAGATCTATCAGCCAACTGTAAGGTGCATTTGGTTGGGTTCAGTACACCTAGACCAATTGCTGGTAGACTGAATATGGAAGCAAATTGACACTGGCCCCTAGGTCTAAAAGCGCCTTATCAATGTGAGTATTACCAATGATACATGAAATGATGGGGGAACCTGGATCTTTATGTTTCAAAGGTATGGGATTTGACAGCATTTCACTGATATTGGCGGCTAAAAAGACTTTCTTTGGAACATTTATTTGTCTCTTCTTAGTGCACAATTCTTTTAAAAATTTAGCATAAGATGGAATTTGTTCAATTACATCTAAGAGAGGAATGTTGACCTTAACCTGCTTGAATGTTTCTAGGATCTTCTGCTCCTGAGGAGAGTGTTTGCTAGACCCGAGTCTATCTAGAAAGGGAGCAACCGGTCTAAACCTATCAAAAGCAGGCTCAGGTTCGGGTTCAGGTTCTTGGTCATCTGCAGGGGGTGATTGTTGAATAGATTCATCAGAAGGAGAAGGAGAAGGAGTTTGTACAGGATCAAGAGTTTGACTTGGAGGAGTTCTCACTTGATTATCGACCTGTCTACCTGACCGAAGTGAATGGATTGCATTCACTTGGGCTTCATAGGATGAACTGCATCCTGTGTTCTTAGGGTTGACCACGGGTTGACTTGGAAATTTTCCTTTCTCTCTTTCACTCACGGCACTAGCTAGTTGACTAAGTTGAGATTCTAATCTAGCTATAGCTTGAGTGTTGGAGTTGAGCATTTGTCCAGTGGATTGCATGAAGGAATTTAGCGTGCTAGATGTTTGAGTCAACATATTCGTGGTTTGAGTAGAGGCCTTAATTATGGTTTCTAAACCCCTTTCTAAGACATTGAGACGTTTATCCTGATCTGGATTGTGAGGAGTCTGAATTACAGCTTGATGAAGAGGGGACTGATTTTGATACGACAGATTGGGTTGTTGAAATTGTGAATGAGAATTGAACGGAACTATGTTTCCCCTATAAAAATGTTGGGTCGAAGCGGGAGTGAAGTTTTGAGTTCCGGGAGAATTTCCTAGATTCCAAGCAAAGTTGGGATGATTTCTCCAACCTGGATTGTAGGTTGGAGAAAATTGATCATTTCTAGGGTGCTGGAATGCAGCGTTCATCAGTCCTAATGCATTGTTGTTTCCTAAGAGAGGGCATTCCTCTGAAATATGGGTAGGGGACTGACAATTATGACATCCTGAGGCAGAAACATGATTGATTTGAGCTGGTACTCGTTTCTTAATTTCTAAAGCTTCTAACCTTCGCAGAATTATCGCCATCTTCGCTTCAGAAGCAATGTTTGACTCTAAGGAAAGACCACAAGACTTAGATTGGGGGACTAATGAAACCCTATCATCGCACTGTTCTCATTGCATTGTTTTTCAGAAAGACTCTCCAAAAACTCCCAAGCTTCATCAGCATTTTTCCTCATAAAATCCCCGTGGCACATTGATTCTAAGGAAGTTTTTGCAGAATAATCTAATCCCTCATAAATTATTTGGCACAATCGCCATTTCTCTAAACCGTGATGAGGACATTGGATGAGAAGATCTTTAAATCGGTCAAAATACTTCCAACAAGGTTCTCCCGGGATAATTTTAAATTTTTGAATGCTGTTCCTAAGCTTTACCGTTTTATGAATAGGGAAAAATTTCTTAAGAAAAACGGTAACAAATTCATCCCAAGTTGAGATGGAATTTGTTGGTAAGCTGTACAACCATTTTTTAGCTTTATCCTTAAGAGCAAATGGAATAAATCTAAGCTTAACCGCATCTTCATTTAATTCTCTCATTTTAATCATAGTACACACTTCCTCAAATTCCGAAATAAAAATATATGCGTCTTCTGTTTCATTACCAAGGAATTTGGGAAGCATGTTTATGTATTGCGGTCTAAGCTCAAAACTTATTCCATTTGTTTCAGGGAGCCTAATGCATGAGGGGATTGCATTCCTAATAGGATAGCACATATCATGAAAAACGGGTGGATTAGGATGCTCCATTTCTATGATTGGTTCAAAGCGAATTAATCGATGTGTATTATCCTTAATCCACTGTTGCATACACCAAAATATTTCTTTTTATTATTTTTTTTAAAGAAAAGAAAGAAAATTAGTTTTTTTTGAGAAGATAAAGAAAAAGAAAAATCCTAACTAAAACAATTCAAAGCAATCACTTTTCAATCAACTCTAATTCTAGGGTTTAGCCTAACTCCACTAGACCAGCTCCTAACCTAAAACTCCTACAGTGAAAAGATCAAAGTTTTACCCAGGTAGTTAGCCAGGTAAGGATAGTACCAGAGGGTGATCAAAGATCAATTAAGTACCTCTTTCCTTGCGGAGCGCTTTACGCAACCCCTAAACCTTGCCTTAGACACCAACTAATCTGAGAAAACTTAAACCGGTTCACTTAAGGATTTCTTGTTCCTTATTGAGCTCGAATCCTTAGGGGCCAACGTCTAATGAGTTTTATTAGGCTTGGGTAGTGTAGTGAGAAATTAGTGATTCTTGGGCTAAGAAAAGGGTGATGAAATCCCTCACCTTATCTTGATTATGGGGTTTTGCCCTTAAACATATTTTTAAGTGTGTGTCAAATCAAGATGCTTAAATCACTTGGTGAATTCCTACACTATATGAAATGTAATCCTATGAATTAAAAGCAACTAAAAAGGATGGAAAAGAAAAATCTTTTTTTTTAATTAGGGTTAACAATCAAACAAATGAGAAGGGGAATTTTGTTTGAATTTATTATCTTGTTAGTTAATATCAAAGTGGAGGATGAATTTTATTATGGTTAACAAAAAATAAAATCCTTTCTTTTTTTTTAAGTCCTAATTGTCTCTAATTGTGAAGAAGTAGCTAAAGGGTGGAATTAAAAACTAGAAAGAGGACTTATCCGAAAGCAAATCTTCAAATCCTAGCTCTCCAATCCGCGATCTTCAAGCTCCAAGCGTTTCCTTCACAAAAAACACACAAGTTAAAGAACCAAAATAATTAAAACCTACTTAAGCACCTTCCCCGGCAACGGCGCCAAAAACTTGATGCGGTATAAACATGTACCAAAAAGGTTGCAAGTGCACAACCGTGTCAAGTTATAGTATTTAAGATATCGATCCCACGAGGAAGGTGTTTTGTAGGAGAAAATATGAAATCGGTTCTTATGTTGTGTGCGTGACAAGTAGGAGTGATAAGTGAATGTGATTGTGAAGAGATTGAGATAGTAAAAATGGTGTGTAAATAGGTGCAAAGTATAAGTGAGAGTGGATTTGAAAAAGAATGAGTAATAAGGAGAGAAGGAAAAATGAATAAAATCAAGAAACAAATAAAAAAAATCAAGAATGAAGAACAAAATTCTAGAATAAAAGAAAATACAAGAAATTAAAGATGGTGGATTCAATTCTAGATATGGGTAATCTAAAATTGAACCCACTTCTTAGAAAATGGTGATTCCCTAGAGGGTTCTAGCCTAAAGGCGAATCAAACAAAATAAAAATAAACAAAAAGAAAAACTAAACCCAAGAGGGTTCTAGCCTCAAGGTGAATAGTGTAAGAAATTAAAATCTAACTACAAAATAAATTATAAAATCTAACTATAAAATAAAATTACAAGAATTAAATGCAAGAAAATAAATCTACTCTATAAGCATGAAATAAATCTAAGGCAAGAGGGTTCTAGCCTCTTGGTTATTTAACAAGAAAATAAAATCAACTACAAGCATAGAAATAAATCTAAACTAATAAGCAATAAAAGAGAAAAAGAAAAGAAATGCAAACCTTCAAATAATTCTCCATCTTCATCTTCATCTTCATCATCCAACAAAGAGAAGAAGAGAAAATTTTAAAGTGGTGAAAAAAATTATTATTATTAATTGCAGCTAAAGTTACAATTTTTGAAAGGCTTCTTAATTAAGAGTAGCCCTCCTCTCCAAAAGGAGTTACAAAATTTTCACACCCCTAACCCCTCACTCTCTACCCCTATTTATAGTAATCATCAATGAATATGAGCCATTGGATTTGTCTTGAGCCCCAAGCAACAATCTCCACATTTGAATTTGCTTTTTGTTCTTCTCTAGCCCAACCATAAGAGGCCCATTTGATTTCCAAAAATATGTAAAAATCCAAGTTGTAAAAGTCCGGCCATGAAGCTCCAATTGATTTTCAAAATCAACTATGCACTAAATGATTTTCTGCAGCAAATCAAAGTCTCCAACAGAGGCCCATTTGATGGAAATCCATTTGATTTTCAAAATGGAAAAATAAAAATCCGACCCAATTCAGTAGCATGGCCGGCCTTATTAAATCTCCAACAGTAGCTATCAAGTTGTAAAAGTCCGGTTCCAAAATGATTTTCCATCCAAATCAAGCTATCAATTTCGGTCATCTATGCACAGATGTGATTTTCCAAAGAAAATGCTAAGTCAGGCCCATGAAGTTCGGCCCAATGGAATTTGTAGCAACCAATTCAATTGATTTCGGCCCATTCACATTTGATTTTCGAATGAAAATCTGCAGCAAACAACTCCGGCCTCCATTCATTAAAATCCAAATTTTTGCATCCAAGTCCCTTTCATTCCAACTCTTTACATCCATGTCCCATTTGAAACTTCATTTGTGTATTTATTTGTTGATGGGCTTTGGGCCTTCATTTGCTCATTTGAGACTAAAGAGGAGCTTGCTTCTTTTGGGCATTTGGCCTTTTGGCTTAAAATTCAAATATTTCATTTGGCTTCTTGAATTCCTCTTATTTCTTCATTTACTCAAGGGCCTTTGTTGAGAGATGAGATTTTTGGGATTTATTCTGCAATTAAAAATAAAAGCAATTATTAGTGGTATATTTATTCATATAAAATGGATAATGAGGATATAAAATTGTAAAAAAATATGATTATCACGATCCGAAACCCTAAGGTCAATGCTGGTCAACGCGTAACCCTAGGTCAATGCCAGTCAACGCGTTGCGACCAAAAGTTAACATCGGACGATCCGAAACCCTTGATCAACACCAATCAATGTGTTGCGATTCGAAACCCTAGGTGAACGTCAGTCAACGCGTAACCCTAGGTCAACGCTAGTCAACGCGTTGTGACAAAAAGTCAACATATGATGATCTGAAACCCTAAGTCAGCACGATGCGACGGAGATGGTCAGTTCTAAGTCAACTTAACAACACAAGCCCAAACTCAACTCATCAGTTTTAGATTTAAGACTTTGACGACGGCCAGACGATAAACGTAGCGCCGAAAGAACTTCAGTTATTCGTCAAAGCATCGAATAGATTGAAAATTGAAGGAGTCAAGAATTGAAGCTAACTACAGGTCCTTTATGCCGACCGAAGGTTGGACCAATCACATCCAAAGTATTCCAACCTCTTCTATAAAAGATACGAGTCTGGAACGCTTTGGAGGGGGTATCTGTAGGCATTGAAAATTACCTATAGGTCTCCACGAGCAGCTCAAAGCTAAGAGAAGACGATGAACATCACTATCCAAGTCATAGAATCTTGATTAATGTCGACGAACGCTTAAAGTGAATCGACAAACTACGTAAAGTAACGGAGTTTCAGAATAACGAAGATACGAACTGATCGGGAGCACCACGTCGGTTACAAAAGGAGAAACCCCGCTCGTATCCTAGCTTAATCCACAATAATCTAATTATCAAAGCTTATAGAACTCCTCACCGGCTTTCCAATGCACTTTGAATCACTCAAATTCGAGTTCGGATGAAGAAGTTACGGCAAAAACGGATAAGTGTGCAAAACAAAATGTCTCAGCATGAGCTAGGACAACCCGAGGTATCTCGGCCTAACCGAGACACCCCAAGGTGTCTCGGCTTGGGTCGAGACACCCAAGGGTGTCTCAGCCTCGCTGAGACACCCAAGGGTGTCCTGGGCCCTAAAAAAGTCAGATTTTGATGGTTAGGCCGTTTTAACCACCTGGATTCCCCGGAGCCTATAAATACAGCCCATGGCCTTCATTTTTTCGGATCTGGAATTTTGGAGAATAGGAGAAGCCCTGTCGGACTGAAGATTGATCGAGTTTTTCAGCATAGGAGAGAAAGGTTCTTCAGATCTACATCCCCCGTGTCCGTTCCTTAGGATTATCCTGTTGTGGTAATCTTAAGAAGAGCAATTATCTCGCCGTTGTCGAGATAAGCGCTTATGCTTCTAGATTTTTTCACGAATCGACAAAGTTTCAGATCTGATCTAATTGTCAAGTAGTCCACGGATATTGATATCCCCGTCACCGGCCAAAAACCCACGCAAGCAGGAGCCGACGAACGAATCTTGCGTTATTTTCAAAAGAGTTGTAACCCTTTATTTCTTTCTTTTGTTGAGTATTTGAATTCTTTGTAAACAATTAAAATTATAATGAATTTAGCAATGAAGCCAACTTTTAGCGAAAACAACCAGTTTTGTGCATTTTACCAGAATTAGTAACTTTGCTCACAGAGCGAAGCCCCCCTGTATTGTTAGGCTCACCTGAAACACTGAGTTTGCCAGTTTTGGGAACTTGGTGTAGTTCGCGTACACTGAGGACTTTGCGTTCTGGATTGGATCTTTTCAAGCTTGAATAGTAATTCAGGCCATCATAGTAGATGAGGGCACGTGCCTCGTGGCGATTGAGATCTTGTCGTCGCTGTGTCTTAGCTCTCTTAGAGAGATGAGCGTTCATGTTGACGGCAAAGGCATGGTCCGCACTGACACGAACTGTTGTCTCCTTTAGAACAGGAACTTGCATGGGTTGTTTGACAACCCATCGAGCGGCCACTTGGCTTATATTCTTGGCCTTTTGATCGGCCTTAATTGGATTGGGGGAGATAGGACCCCGAATATTTGCTTGGGTAGAGCTTTCAGGTGCGGTAACCTTAGTCGCTTTGGGCTGCGCTACACACACAACTTTGTGGCATTTACGAGATGCTTTGCCGCTAGAAGAAGCTATGGATAAGTATTCTTCGTACTTAGCCTAATCGAACTCAATTACAAGGGACTCAACAATCATCCCCGCCGCAATTTCATCAAATTGTGCCACCAACATTTCGTTGGAAATAATGGTTGCTCCCATTGTGGTTACCATCTTCTGTAGGATGTAAAATGGACCCCAAAAGATTTGTATTGATTGAATTGGTATTACAAATCGAAATCGATTTTACACAAAAGCGGAGAGAATAGATCTGATCTCTCCTTATTTAACGTGGGTTCTTTGGTAGCGATAGGATACCTCCCTCGATGCTCGTGTCGAGTTTGCTTCCATTAGACGATTTGAACGAGATTGCAAACAAGTTTCAGCGCTTGGTAGAAATTTGATTTGAAGAGTTCGATCACCCGAGCTTGGAATCAAGGCCCAATACTCAAGAGGCGAAATTCGGTTCTTTTATCTTGCAAAAGACCGATTGCCCCAAAAAATGAGATATTAGAAAGCCAAGATCAAGAAAATGCAAAAAGCCGAGAAGATTCCTCCTCCAAAGATTGAGAGCTAAAAGTCCTCTCCAAAGGTTAAGAGCCAAAAGATCCCCCCTGCCTCTATAGCCGTGCATGGCTTTTTATAGAGGAGAATGGTGACAACCACCTCCTCAAAATGTGGAAAGTGGGCCTAACCACTTCCCTAATTCAAGGAAGTGGTTTCTAACCGCTCAGGCGAGCTAGCGGGCGAGCTAGGAGAGCTTGCTAACGAGCTAAACATTTGGGCGAGCTTATAAGTGAGCTAGGCGAACATGCAAGGTTGTCAGGCGAACCTCAGAAGCATTCAGGTGAGCGTAAACCTTGTTGGCGAGCTTGGTTCGTGCGGGCAAACCTCTTGCAAGTGAGCTTAGCTTGTGTAGACGAGCTAAACAATTAGGCGAACTTGGCTTGTGCGGGTGAACCTCCTGCAAGCGAGCTTAGTTTGTGCAGGCGGACTAAGCATTCAGATGAGATAATTTGGGAGCTGGCGAACTGAACGTTCAGGCGAGCTCAGTTCTTTTTGGGTGAAGTTTACTTTGGTCGTAAATGATAAAAATATAATACAACAATCGTAAATACATGCTATATCATCAATTGTACCTGGATTTGATATAAAGTGTCTAAGCAGTTGCTATAACCAACAAAGCAAAGCATCAAAAGAGCAATTTAAATATGTAATATCATCAATTCAAAACAACTTAATTCACGTATAATCGGAATTACTTCAAACAAACACCAAAGACAAACAAATAAAAACACACAATTAGTTCTCTAGAGTTTCAAGCTAATACATCAATCAAAAGTTAACTAGAATAAGACACCAATGGATGCAAGCATAATATCAAATCCCATCATCCTAGTAGTAAAGCTCAATGATGTCACCTAGTAAAAAAAAAGAACAATTGTCATGTTGAATATGTAAAAATAAAATTTTCAAATCATATGCTTATTGAGTCAAATAACATACCTAATGATGCTTTTACAAAGGTTTCAGCAATCTCCGAGTCATCGTCATCCACTATCTTAGCCACATCAAGAACATCATCCTTACTAGTTTCAACTTGCGTAACTACAAAAAAGAAAAAAAATATATAATTATTAGATGCTCATTAACTAAAAATAGGTAGATAAGCTTTGTACAAATTTATTATTTAGTATAATTCCCTTAAATCACAATTAATTATTATTAACACTCTGCACAGTTTCCTTATACTAATTTGCTCAATCCACCATATTTTTTTACTATTGTCAGCACAATGCACATGGAGTAGAGAAGAAAATCTCTTAGTTCATATACAAAGGGATTCTAATTCAAAAACCCTCCCCAAAAGGAGGCATTCATGACACTGCTCTATAGCAACAAATGACAATAAAAGGAATGGGGCTCATGAGGCTACAATGTTTTTAAGAACCCACATGCGACGATGACAACACCCTTCCCCATTTGGTTTTAAAGGATAACAATAGCCAATACAACTTTTTTCTTGTACAATTCATACCTTATACTACATTATTGATCTTATAGATACACATCAATATTGAGTAGTATAATCCTAAAAGTGCAAAAAGGAGAGGTGTGAGGATGACTATACCGATCCAAGTATTCTTCTAACCACTTGTTATTTGGTGGACAAAGTTTACTTGAGATGTGAAAACTGGCCAAAAACGACGGTCGAACTAGACGGGCGGGCGAACTGGACGAGGTGGGCGAACTGGCCGAGACAACGCATGAGAATTGGTCGAAGACGACGGGCGAACTGGCGAAGGCGACACGGGCGAACTGGACGGGCAGGCGAACTGGACGAGGTGGGAGAACTGGTCGAGATGACACAGGCAAACTGAGACCACACGGTTGAATTGATGAAGACGACGCGGGCGGCGGGTCAGGGCCGTCAGGTTGTAGAAATTGAGTAGGAGGCTGGAGTGGACTCAGTGGAGTGGAGGCTACGGTTTTATTAATTTTGTAGTTAGGTTTTGGGGTTGGTTAGGGGTTACGGGTTTGGAACTTTGGATTCAACCCGAATCCTTAAATTTATTAAATTGCGAATATTCATTTCTGAAACCCTCATATCTGTATCCGAATCTGTATCTAGAAAAAAAATCAAAACCAGATCCGTATCTGAAACCGTATCCGCTCGGTTTTAAAAATAGCTTACCATATCAGCATCCGTTCAAATATGGATGCGGATCGGTTCGGATAAATCCGAACTGTTTGGCACCTTACTTATCAGTCCATAGCTCACGCACTTTATAGCTAGCCTTACAAGGTATTGCCACTACCTTCACCTTTATGCTAAAAATAGTAAAATGCCATGAGGCCAACTCCGCGCACCCTATGACTCCTTTTCGTTAAATTGCGCCACCACCATTTTGTTGGAAAGAATGGTTGCTCCCATTGTGGTCACCATCTTCTGTAGGATGTAAAATGGACCCCAAAAGATTTGGATTGATTGAATTGGTATTACAAATCAAAAACGATTTTATATAGAAGCGGAGAGAATAGATCTGGTCTCTCCTTATTTAACGTGGGTTATTTGGTAGCGATAGGATACCTCCCTTAATGCTCGTGTCGAGTTTGCTTCCATTGGACGATTTGAACGAGATTGCAAACAAGTTTCAGCACTTGGTAGAAATTTGATTTGAAGAGTTCAATCACCCAAGCTTGGAATCAAGGCCCAATACTCAAGAGGCGAAATTCGGTTCTTTTATCTCTCAAAAGACCGATTGCCCCAAAAAATGAGATTTCAGAAAGCCAAGATCAAGAAAATGCAAAAAGCCAAGAAGATTCCCCCTCAAAGATTGAGAGCCAAGAAGATTCCCTCTCAAAGATTGAGAGCCAAAAGTCCTCTCCAAAGGTTAAGAGCCAAAAGATCTCCCCCCCGCCTCTATAGCTGTCATGGCTTTTTATAGAGGAGAATGGTGATAACCACGTCCTCAAAATGTGGAAAGTGGGCCTAACCACTTCTCTAATTCAAGGAAGTGGTTTCTAACCGCTCAGGCGAGCTAGCGGGCGAGCTAGGCGAGCTTTCTAACGAGCTAAACATTCGGGCGAGCTTATAGGTGAGCTAGGCGAACAGGCGAGGTTGTCAGGTGAACCTTAGAAGCATTCAGGCTAGTGTAAACCCTGTTGACGAGCTTGGTTCGTGCGGGCAAACCTCTTGCAAGTGAGCTTAGCTTGTGCGGGTGAGCTAAACATATAGGTGAACTTGGTTCGTGTGGGGGAACCTCCTGCAAGCGAGCTTAGTTTGTGCGGGCGAACTAAGCATTCAGGTGAGATAATTAGCAAGCTGGCGAACCGAACGTTCAGGTGAGCTCAGTTCTTTCTAGGTGAAGTTCACTACATAGGCGAACTTCTCTTCGCCTGCAAAGTCAAGCATTCAGGCAAGCTTGAGTTAGCTTATTTGGTGCAGGCAAACAAGCCAAAGGGGCTTTGTTCTTGCGAGCTTTAGACGCTCAGGCGGAGTCGTGCAAGCAAACTCTTGATTTTTGGATAAAGGCAATTTTTATTGCCTACAAAATCAGATATGAATTAGTACACCTATATATAAATTACAACCAAATGTGTAAATCTATGTGGTTGTAGGTTTCTCCTTACATAAATATATGTGGTCGTAAATGATAAAAATAATACAATAATCACAAATACATGCAATATCATCAATTGTACCTGGATTTGATATAAAGTATCTAAGCAGTTGCTATAACCAACAAAGCAAAGCATCAAAAGAGCAATTTAGATATGTAATATCATCAATTCAAAACAACTTAATTCACGTATAATCGGAATTACTTCAAACAAACAACAAAGACAAACAAATAAAACCACATAATTAGTTCTCTAGAGTTTCAAGCTAACACATCAATCAAAAGTTAATTAGAATAAGACACCAATGGATGCAAGCATAATATCAAATCCCATCATCCTAGTCATAAAGCTCAATGATGTCACCTAGCAAAAAAAAGAGCAATTGTCATGTTGAATATGTAAAAATAAAATTTTCAAATCATGTGCTTATTAAGTCAAATAACATACCTAATGGCGCTTTTACAAAGGTCTTGGCAATCTCCGAGTCATCGTCATCCACTATCTTAGCCAATCAAGAACATCATCCTTACTAGTTTCAACTTGTCTAACTACAAAAAAAAAGTAAAGAAAAATATATAATCATTAGATGCTCATTAACTAAAAATAGGTAGATAAGCTTTGTACAAATTTATTATTTAGTATAATTCCCTTAAATCACAATTAACTATTATTAACACTCTACACAGTTTCCTTATACTAATTTGCTCAATCCACCATATTTTTTACTATTGTTAACACAATGCACATGGAGTAGAGAAGCAAATCTCTTAGTTCATATACAAAGGGATTCTAATTCAAAAACCATCCCCAAAAGGAGGCATTCATCACACTGCTCTATAGCAACAAATGACAATAAAAGGAATGGGGCTCATGAGGCTACCATATTCTTAAGAACCCACATGCAATGATGACAACACCCTTCCCCATTTGGTTTTAAAGGATAACAATAGCCAATCCAACTTTTTCTCATACAATTCATCGCTTATACTACATTTTTGACCTTATAGATACGCATCAATATTGAGTAGTATAATCCTAAAAGTGCAAAAAGGGGAGGTGTGAGGATGACTATACTGATCCAAGTATTCTTCTAACCACTAGCTATTTGGTGGACAAAGTTTACTTGAGACAGGTAAATTGGCCGAAGACGACGGGCGAACTGGACGGGCGGACAAACTGTACGAGGCGAACAAACTGGCCGACACAACACGGACGAAGTAACAAAGGCGACGTGGGTGAACTGGACAGGCGGGTGAACTAGACGGGCGAGCGAATTGGACGAGGCGGGCGAACTGATTGAGATGATGCGGGCGAACTGGTCGAGACGACGCAGGGGAACTAACAAAGACAACACGGTCGAACTGACGAAGATGATGCGGGCGACCAGTCAGGACCGTCAAGTTGTAGAAATTGAATAGGAGGCTGCTGGCTGGAGTGGACTCAGTGGAGTGGAGGCTAGGGTTTTTTTACTTTTGTAGTTGGGTTTTAGGGTTGGTTAGCGGTTACGAGTTTGGAACTTTGGATTCAACCCGAATCCTTATGTTTATTAAATTGTGAATATTCGTATTTTAAACCCTCATATCTGTATCCGAATCCGTATCTAGAAAAAAATCAAAACCGTATCCGTATCTGAAACCGTATCCGCTCGGTTTTAAAAATAGCTTACCATATTAGCATCCGTTCAAATATGGATGCGGATCGGTTCGGATAACTCCAAACTGTTTGGCACCCCTACTTATCGATCCATAGCTCACACACATTATCAGTCCATAGCTCACGCACTTTATAGCTAGCCTTACAAGTTATTGTCACTACCTTCACCTTTATGCTAAAAATAGTAAAATGCTATGAGGCCACCTCCGTGCACCCTATGACTCCTTTTGTCACGCCTACTTCTCAAAATACCCGGGAATCGGAATGCGAACAAGCCCGCGACGTATTAGATTGAGGAAAAATAAATAATAAAACCTTTTCTACTCAATCTACACTAAGCGTCAAAATACATATGAAGTCACAGGTCCCTGATCACAATCAGCAAGAACATAATAACAACTTTGAGCAGAAATGGTCCATATCATAAATAAAATATCATCTGAGACATAAAATTCGGGTCAAATACGCCCTTATTACAAAACAATCCAACTAAAAACTGAGAAATATGAAACTACATCGTCCAATAGAAATAAAGAGAAAGTACTGTAAAAATAATCTAAATCCAGCAACTGACTAAAAGAAGTAACTATTCTAAGCTTCGGCTTCTCCTTCTACTCCGTCTTCAAGGCCTTCCTGCGGAGGATACTCTGGCTCCTGCTAAATTTGTCCGTCCTCTAAATTTGACATACAACCCGAGAGAATAGGAGTACGTCAGCGTGCATGGTACACGGCAAGATCCCATAAGGAAAAATAATAAAGCGGTCTAATGAGCCATGCAATGATAGTAATAATAATAAAAGAACATGGTATTAAAATTCTAATAATTTAAATGCAATCCACTACTATAATAATCAGTAAAATCTAAAAATCAATCGGGTAACAAGGTCATGTAATTAACCATCCTATAATAGGTCACTGGTCCATATCTCACATAAAGTCAACGTTGATATTACTGGATAACTGGCTGTTCACAAATACCCTACGTGCATTCAATACCGCTACACAAACTCGGTTAGAGGACTACACGCAATCCGATTTCGGCCTGGTCCGAACTCAAGCAAAACTCGGGTGAATATCAATTTCACTGGCCAAAGAGATGTAGACGCAAAAAAAATTATGTATCAACATGCCCTATAAATGAAACTTATTTGTGAGGATGGTAGTACCTTATAAACTAATGTGAGGATGATAGTACCTCATAAAAAATCAAAACAAACTAACGTGAGAGATAGTACCTCATATAAAGTTAAATCAATGAAGGTAGGCCCTCCATATTAATTATTTCTGAGAGACACGCATTCTCTTTGTAGTTTTTAAAAGTTGATGAGCTCAACAAGCTTCATTAATAAAATCAATATGAGGGATAATACTTCATATAATTCTAAACCGATGAAGGCAAGCCTTCAATATTAATTAATTCAGAAGGCCATGCCATCGCTTTGTAGTTGTCAAAGTTGATGAGCTCAACAAGCCTTATCAATAAAATCAATATGAGGGATAGTACCTCATATAAATCTAAACCAATGAAAGCTGAGATTTCATATTAATCAAAGTTGATGAGCTCAACAAGCCTCATTAATAAAATCAATATGAGAGATAGTACCTCATATAAATCTAAACCAATGAAGGTTGAGCTTTCATATTAATTAATTCAGAGGGGCACATCTTCCCCTTGTAATTGTCAAAGTTGATGAGCTCAACAAGCTTTGTCAATAAAATCAATATGAGGGATAGTACCTCATATAACTCTAAACCAATGAATACTGATTTTCACATTAATTAATAAGGGATAATACTTCATAGAAATCTAAACCAATGAAGGTAAGTCTTCCCTATTAATTAATTCAGAGAGGCACGTCTTCCCCTTGTAATTATCAAATTTGATCAATAAAACTTAATATGAGGGATAGTACCTCATACAAATCAAAATCAATGTGAGGTGTAGTACCTCACATAAATAGAAATTAAATTGAGGATGACAACACCTCGTGTAAATTTAAAAGTCATGTGGTCATAAGGCTTAGCTATAAAATCTAACTCAAGGATACCCAACCTTATTTTAAATTGAAGGGATACGGGCTCTCCATTACACTTATTTTACAAACATGAAAGATAAGCAGATACGATACTTGAGAAATGAAAAGCAAAGAAGACGTTCGTTATGATAAACGAATGCAACAATCTTGATAAGGAAGTTTCGATCAGGAAGTTATAATAACTCCTCCACCAATCCATTTTACACATCCAGCGATAACTTCCTATTGGTCTTTCCTATAAATTGAGACCTCATTTGCCATTCGAAAAAAAGAACACAAAAAAAGAACAACGACATAACAAAAAAAGCAACGACAGAAAAAGTAAGAGAAAAGGCGGAGAGATTGAAAAGAAAAGAGAGACTTAGAATTTGAAACAACAAGGACAAAGTCATCTGTATTTTCTTATATTTGAAAGGGAGGAGGGCTCCAGAACATTATCTGGAGACCTAAGGTCCCATCTTCTTCCTCTTCAACTTTGTAATACATTAGATAGATAATAAAATTGATATTTCTCTACATTTGATTCTTGATGTCTATTTAATTCTTTGCTTTCTACTAATCAGGGGTTTCTTTTAACAAGAGTAATTAACAGAAAGAAATAAATTTCTGGAAGCATGCACCTCACACTTTTTTTTATAAACAAAGTGATTGTAATATGTATCAGAGTAAATATTTAGAGATTGCTCTATTCTTTTTGAGATTGATGTTACGGCTTGATCAAGAAGAGATTAGCCTACTCAAATATTATTATCTCTCTGATGGATACTAGCACCACTTTAAAATTTTCTTTTCTTTACAAAATACACATGTCGGACATTTTGACGCATGCAAATTTTTGGCGACCATAGTGGGAGCATGCTTTTCCCCTCATCTTTTAGAAAGAAAATGTTAGATGACATCTTGTGCATAAAGCACTAATAAAATTTTCTGTGCACAAAGCACTAAAACATTAAATTTACATTTGTTGTTCGCAGGTAAAATGACAAGTCATGCGAACAACTCAAAAGTTAATGGCACAACTCAAAAATTTGTTTCCGTGCAAATTGGTGCACTGTGGGTGTAGGTTCCTGTGGAGATGGCTACATCGGAGAACATTCCGTGATCACCACCATGCCCTGTCCCACAACCTGAATATCCTATTCACCCAATACATGTTGATGCGAACGATGATGACTTTACTCTTGTGGTGACTAAGGCTATGACGAAAAGGATGGGGAAATCACCCTCAGTCCAAGTTACTATCCATAATACTTAAAAGCTCAAGGAAAACATGAGGAGTGCCCCTGGTATTGTTATCCGTGAGGATCCCAAAGATATTCTTAACAATAAGGAGAAACCACCCACTTTTCATGTTGGAAAGGGTAAGGGAGTGATGGAAGAAAGCATAGATTCCTCTTCAATTGAAATGAAGCACTATGTTGCTCAAAGGCGTTTCCCTCACATTGGATGCTCTCGAGACATGGAGGCATTTGGAGCAAATTCTTATATAAGGAATTCACTCCTCTTCAATTGCTTAACTCTCAACAACCAAAAGGTTTTATCAAAAAGGAAAGCTTTTTAAGAACACCAAGTAGGGTAATGCCTACCCTAGTGCAACAAGTTCAAGTTAATGACCCCTCAAGGGAGACGTCAAAGCAATATTCTACAAGCCCCTCTGATGTTTGCCTAGGAAGGCCTAGAGTGAGGGCTCACCAAAATGATGCTCCACGTTCTTGGCACTATCAATTCTATTCGGGTAAACCGATAAGTTATGAATCTAAGTATGATTCAACCCTATCTTCTCGGAGCCATATGTCTGAGTCAAATGAAGATTGTTGGGAACAAAGACGATCTCCTCGGTATCATTCTGCAGAACCAACTCATTAAGAGACCGGAGGAAGATACTTCTTTGGACATCATATGCAACATGTTATGCCTCAAAAAAAATAAAAGGTAAGACACTCCTGTTTATAAGCATTATGAAAGAACCCACCACCAGCATTAGTATCATCAACAACCAACCTATGAACCAGCATTGACCCCAGAAGGGCGTCGTGTACTGACAAGACGATTTACGGCCAGGGAGTATCGATTGATTTCATAAGATAGAGCAGGTCATGATCTTTCCTCTGAAGATAGAAGGCAAGTTCATTGGTTATGTGAGCATTTATGTGAAATCATCACGGTGCCTGATTTGAATAATCCTCCTCCCAGTCATGTTATGAATGTCATGCCTGTTAGTGTGACTGATGATGAATATATATATACTTTAAAAGGAGGTGTACTATTGTAGCGAAACATCAACCTATGACAAGAAGTCAGTCTAGGTCGCAATCTGTATCTCTTGAAGTTGAAAATAATGACAATGAATCATCTGCTTCTTCTTATTCTCGTTCTCACTCTAATGATACCATTGGTAGTGTAGAAAAAGAATATGAACCTAATCTATTAGACACAAAACAAGTTTTGGCAACTGATGAAATGTCCCTTGATGGTAAATTGATACAACTTCAAAGAGAGCTCCAACAGAAAGAAGAAGAAATTGCTCAACTGAGGGCACAAACCTTTGTGAATCCTTCCACTTCAACAAATAATGTTCAACATCACTCAACTGCAGTTTCACTTGATACAATACAAAGACTCATCACTGAAGGGGTCAGGGCACAGTTAATGCAAAATCAGGTATGCAATGAGACCGGGCTATACAAAGCATTATCCTGCTGAGATTGACATGATTCCCTTCCCTGCAAATTATCGACAACCTCAAGTCGCCAAATTCAATGGAAATGGTTCACCACATGAGCACATCGCTCATTTCAAGCAGCATGTCAAGATACCGTTTATAATGGGGCTCTCCTATTGAGACAGTTTGTTCAAACACTTTTAGGTCCTGCATTCACTTGGTATAGCAAGCTTCTACCTGGATCAATAAGAAATTGGGAGCAGATGCAAGAAGCATTCTTACAACGCTTCTATAATACTCAAAGGACTATGGGCATCACTGAATTAACTCAGACAGAGCAAGCCCATAATGAGAGGGCATCTGATTTTATTAACAGACGAAGAAATTTGAGTCTCCATTGTCCTTAGCCAATCACAGAACCAGAGGCTGTAAGGATGTGCATGAACAATCTTCGATCAGAAATGGCAGTTCATCTTCAAGGGGTACGGCCTATGACTTTCGAAGAGTTGGCATCTAAGTCAAATGATATAGAAAATTATCTCAATCAGTTGAGTTGTCACTTAGACAAAGGGAACCATAAATTTTTTGAACATGGACTAGACAAAGGAAAGAGAGATCATACCCGTAATAAGAATAAGCATGTGATGGAGACATCTGTGGCAACACAATATACAAAAGTACGACCAAATGAAGCCAATGTCCAGTCAAAGAATTTAAAGTTTAATGGTGTTGGGAAGCCGAGAGGCTTGAAAGACAGACTTGAAAGGGAGTATTCTTTTCCGAAAGAAGTGGTTGAGGATTTCTTTAAGGGATTAACCGAGATGAAGCTTGTATAATTGCCTGAACCTCGCTAGGTAAATGAAAATAATAAGAGGCAAGATGATGGACGATATTGCAAGTATCATCGCTTGCCAGGACACACCTTAGAAGAATGTTTTGTCTTTAAAGACAAAGTTCAAGAAATGATTGATGATGGAACCATTGATTCTGCATTGTTTAAAAATTTTAAGAAGGGAGGACAATAAGCCAATATGGTGTCTATTAGATAAGAAGATGAAAAAGCTTTGCCAAAGTGCATAAACACTTTAACATTATCGTTCTATGCAGTGCCTTATGTACCGCCATCATATCGCCCTATGGAGGATGCATCATTACCAGTGACCCCCTCAAAGGTTCCACATCATATAGTCCATATGAAAGAATTGTTGTCTCCTTCAACTCCGCAAACTATAATAGAGAGGAAAAGTAGAACTCCAACGTCATTTCCTATCCTCACGTGTTCAGTAAAACAATCTCCACCATCCCACATAAAAGAGATGTTTGTTTGTTGATGATACAAAATCTAGTGAGGCAATGCCAGTTTTAATATCAAGACAAGATTCAACCTTACCAGAAATCCCACTACCTACAACAGATGATGAAGATTCGATGTCAGAACCAGAACAACTCTATACCAATCAAGGCAAACCTTATTTCAGCAAGAAACAAAAAAGAGACTGGCTTTCAAAGAAAGGGTTAAAGCTATGAAAAACAACTCTATATTAACGGGGGCAGCTCGACCTCCTCATCCCAAAAAGAAAAGAACTCCTAAGTACAAAATACTTAGAAAGGTGATGCCAAATGAGGAAATTGAAGGATTCATTGCAAGGGTTTCTCGTGAATTTTACATTAATAAGCCTCGAGTGGTGGATAATAATACCCCTTGGGCTGATGATTAGTATTGCAATACTGATGGAGTTGTGGAAGGAGATGATGGACCGTTATGCTTCCTAGAATAAACTCCTGAGGTTAATATTACCACTCGTTCTAGAGTTTAGACAAAAGAAATCCGCCCTCCTCCTGTTGAGTACATAATACCTCGCAAGGAAAAAACTCAACCCCATGATAATGTAACTACAAATGTGGCAAGTCCTTCCGAGTTGTCAAATACAACGTGCTTGCACATCTAAAGAAAATACCATCACTTCTTAGTGTGTATGATGCTTTGTGTTTGTCTTCTGATTTGCGAAAGGCATTTGTCACCGCAATGCAATTTCCTGATGACTATAGGGTAGAAGTAGCTAACATGGATATAAATCCACTCGAAGTCTTAAATATTGAATTTATAGATGAAGACCTTCTGTTGGCCTCAAAGCTTCATAATCGACCATTGTTAGTCACAGGTGATTTAGAAGATAAGCCAATTAATCGAATAATGTTGGATTGTGGGTCTGCTAAATTTAATCCCTTTAAGGACGTTGACAAGGCTCGGATATACTATAAGAAATCTTACAAGAAGCAACATCGTCATTCAGGGGTTTAATCAAACACGGCAACAAGCCTTAGGGACTATGCGTTTGACCTTAAAATTTCAAGGATGGATTTCTACTCCTCTCTTTCATGTGATTGATGCCTTCACATCTTACAATGCATTATTAGGACGCCCTTGGTTGCATGAATATGGCGTGATATCTTCTTCCTTGCATCAGTGCTTCAAGTATAAAACACCTGAGGGAGAAATTAGAAGAGTATTTGCAGATACTCAACCTTTTATAACTGCAGAAGCCTTCTATGCTGATGCAAAATTTTACTTCGAAGGCGTTGTTGCTAAAGAGATCAAAGGAACAGATTTCAGAGAAAATAGAGTTAACCCTAAAGAAGAAATTGCTCATGATAGAGAAAATCCAAAGAAAATTACATATCGCTACATACCTCGAGAACAAAGGAAAGACGGAGACCCTGTCTTTCAAATACTTGAGTATGAAGCCTCGAGTTTTGACCAAAATAAAGAGTTTAGTATTCAAAAGAAAAAATCCATGGTCTTTGTACCAGCCTCTTCCATAAATGATAAGGAATCAATATCTTGCCTTCCTATCTTATTTTATGATCAAAAAGCCCTTACTATGATGAAAAAATGGGTTATGACATAAAATTAATTTCAGATTTGATTAATGGAGGAGGTTCTCTTGCACCTTTTGACAAAATGCTTAGCCCAGAATAGAGAGATGCTCTTTACCATGGCAAAAGGCTATCATCTATGAAGAAGGGTTTGGGGTATGAAGTATGCATGACATCATCTCAAGAACTTGTGGATTTGCAGCCAGCCCCATCTCAATTGGAAGAAGGAGAACAAGCTACAATAGATGAATTAGAGGAAATTAATCTTGGCACTAGTGATGACCGTCATCCCATATTTATCAGTGCTCATATGTGCAAAGAAGAAAAGGATGAATACAAACACTTCTTATCTAAGAATAAGGATGTCTTTGCTTGGAGTTACAAGGAGATGCCTGGGCTTGATCCGAATGTAGTTGTACATCGCTTATCCATTTTAAATGATATTACACCTATTAAACAACAACAGCGACGTTTTCGTCCAGAAATATTATCTCAAATAATAGCTGAGATTGATAAACTTATTACTGCTGACTTTATCAGAGAACTCAAATATCCTACATGGTTGGTTAGTATAGTCCCTGTTAAAAAGAAAAATGGACAAACCCGTGTTTGTATCGATTTTCATGATTTAAATAAGGCTTGTCCAAAAGATGATTTTCCTCTCCCTATCTCTGAATTATTGATAGATTCTACTATAGGTCATGAAGTATTATCGTTCATGGATGGTTATTCGGGGTATAATCAAATTCGTATGGCACCAGAAGATGAAGAATTTACTGCTTTTAGGACATCAAAATGTATCTTATGTTATAAAGTGATGCCTTTTGGACTAAAAAATACTGGTGCAACATACCAACGTGCTATGATAGAGATTTTTTCTGATCTCCTCCATGATAAGGTAGAATGTTATGTTGATGACATTGTGATAAAGACAAAGCATAGAAGTGAACATTTACAAGACCTTTCTTTGGTTTTCGAACGCTTAAGGAAACATCAATTAAAGATGAACCCGACCAAATGTGCATTCGGTGTCTCATCAGGAAAATTTTTAGGGTTTGTTGTTCGTAAAGATGGAATTAAGATTGATTCAGCAAAGACAAAGGCTATCATTGAGATGCCACAACCACGAAACCTACATGAGCTAAAAATTCTTCAAGGGAGACTTGCATACATTCGACGTTTCATTGCTAATTTAGCCGGCAGGTGCCAACCATTTACAAGACTAATGAAGAAAGGAGTTTCTTTTGAATGGGATGATGCATGTCAAAATGCTTTTGAAAGTATTAAAAAAAATACTTGACATGCCCACCTATGCTAGGAGTCCCCATTAAAAGGTGACCACTAATATTATATACAGCTGCATTACCAATGTCTTTGGGGGCATTGTTGGCTCAAGTTAATAATGAGGGAAAGGAGGTTGTTTTGTATTATCCGAGCCGTATGATGTTGGGGGCAGAACAGAACTATCCTGGTATGGAAAAAATATGTTTGGCCTTAGTTTTCACAGCCTAAAAACTTAGACATTATATGTTAGAGCATACTATTCACTTAGTATCTCGGCCAGATCCTCTCAAATATATTGTTGGAAAATTAGTTTTATCAGGTCGCTTAGCAAAATAGGCAATGTTTTTGACTCAATTTGATATTGTCTATGTACCTCAAAAGGCTTGTAAAGGATAGGCTTTTGCAGATTTCCTAACCGCTCATGCTTTACCAGGAGAAAAAGAAATTGAAGATGATATTCCTGATGATGAAATTATGACTACCTTCATAGCCCATTCACGGGTCATGTATTTTGATGGAGGTAGTCGAAGAACGGGAGCAGGAGCTGGAGTTGTATTTGTTACCCTTAAAGGAGAGTCTTTACCATACTCTTTTACATTGACTTCAGCATCATCTAATAATGAAGCTGAGTATGAGGCTCTGATCATTGGTCTCGAATTAGCGTTAGACTTACATCTTGATCCATTGATAGTCTATGGTGATTCACAACTTGTTATACATCAATTGAATGGAAAATATGCTCTCAAAAAGAAAGAATTAACTCCATATTTTCTAAAGGCCCAGGAGTTGATACATAAATTCCAAGAAATTCAAGTTGAACATGTTCCCCGATCTCATAATCATAGAGCGGATGCCTTAGCACGCTTTACGGCTTCATTGGCTATTTTCTCCAAACACTACCCTCCAAATAAATGTAGAAACGAGGCGGGGACTATCATCGATACTTGAAGAGTCACCACAAGAGACGTTGACATCCACAACTATTTCGACTATTTTGGCTTACATTGAAGAGGAAACAGATTGGCGAAGATCCTTACTGGATTATCTCAACCATGGAATTCTTCCTGCAGATAGTCACCAGAGACAACAAATTAATAAGCGTGCGATACATTATACTTGCATCGAAGGGATCCTCTTTAGGCGATCTTTTGATGGTATGCTTCTTCGATGTTTATCTGAAAATGAAGCTATGAATTCCTTGAAAGAGGTACATGCTGGGGTATGTGGAGCTCATCAATCAGGACGAAGGCTTTACCATCAACTCAAACATCTAGGATATTATTGGCCTGCAATGGCTTGAGATGCAATGCAATTTTCTAAGAGATGTTATGTTTGTCAAATTCATGCAGATTTTATACATCAACCCCCAGAGCCACTCCATACAACTAATGTGTCTTGGCCTTTTGATGCATGAGGCATGGACATTGTAGGCCCTATTCATCCTCCATCATCCAAGGGACATAGCTATATATTGGCTGCCACTGACTATTTTTCTAAATGGGCAGAAGCTATCCCTCTAAAAGAAGTATGAGGTGTCGATGTGGTAAATTTTGTTCGTACTCATTTAATTTATCGATTTCGCATACCAGCTAGGATCATATCTGATAATGGAACTCCATTTAAAAATCAGGATATGCAAAAAGACTTTGTGAAAAATTTTATATTCAGCATTACTTTTCATCAGCCTATAATGCAGCGCCAATGGTTAAGCTGAGGCATTCAATAAGACATTATGCAAATTATCGAAGAATGTGGTCTCCCATAATAAATGAGAATGACATGAACGACTTACGGAGAGTTTATGGGCATATCGTACTACTATTCGAACACCTACAGGGTCAACGACTTATGCATTGGTCTTCGGAGGTGAGGCAGTATTGCCACTTGAAGTGCAAATCCTATCTTATAGAGTTGCAATCCATGAAAGACTTTCAGAGGATGAGGCATTAAAATCTCGGCTAGAAGAATTGGATGGTTTAGAGGATAAGCGCTTAAGAGCAAAACAAATTTTGGATATATATCAGGCTCGTATTTCACGAGCTTTTGATAAAAAAAATCATCATAGATCCTTCAAGGTTGGTGATTTAGTATTGGCTGTCGTTCGTCCTATGATTATCACAAGGCGAACAAAAAGTAAAATTGAACTAAAATGGGAAGGCCCTTTCATAGTACAAGAGGTTTACTCAAACTAGGCCTATAAAATAATTTCACCTGATGGAGAGTACTCTCCTTCCTTAATAAATGCAAAATTTCTAAAACGATATTATGCCTAAAGAGGCATAACACTCCAAACTTTATGAGTATAAGCTGTATGACACTCCAAACTTTTATGAGTATAAACTGTAAGACACTCCAAACTTTTACGAATATAAACTGTAAGACACTCCAAACTTTTATGAGTATAAACTGTAAAACACTCCAAACTTTTACGAGTATAAACTAAAAGTAACTCTAAACTCTAAGAGGATAAACTATGAGTAAACCTATCAGGTAGACATGGTCTATACAAGAGATCTTCAATTCAAGTAAAGTCATGTTTATACAAAACTAGACTCAAAATATGATCTATCATTTCAGACGAGAGGTCATTCGGAGCCTTTTGGACAAAGTTATGGCCAAAACAAATGCAGACCTATATGTAGTCTGGGGCAGGCCGAAAATACAGATTGAAATTAATGCTCTTGCATCATTTCATTTTATGAAAAAAAAGCTTCAACAACCTCCAAACTCTAAGAGGATAAACTATTAGTAAGTTTCATGCCACACAGGCTTGTCCATCAAAATTAAAAAAAAAACTTCTTGTATATCCAGTGATGACTTCATCTTTATTGAGAGATTATTGTAACAATTGAAAATATAAAATATTGAAATATTGTTTATTTGGAATATCTAGTCTATTTGAAAAGAAGAAGAAGAAATTATTTCTGAAAGGACATTACATAGGTTAGAAGAGTTTTACAGCTGGTTGAACATGCTTCGTACTCGGCTTTGAGATGTTGTATGTTAGGAGAACTTTTTGTTGTGCCCAATAAAGCAATTGCATAAAATTTTCTAGTTTGTCCAAGGCCTATGTCTCAAAAAAAATTATTCTCGAAGCATGAAGCTTTCGAGGTGCATGCTCCCCCATTCTGGAATTTGACTTACGTACTTGAACCCCATGACACCTTGAGAATAAACTTTTGAAACAGAGGTGTGAAGCCTAAGGGTGTCTGGACTTATTTTATAAGGATAAGTTCGTCTATTTTGCATTAAAGAGCAAGGCCTTAGATTTCTAAAATTTATTTTCTGCATCATGGCCTATGCCTCAAAAATTTTATTCTCGAAGCACGAAGCTTTCGAGGTGCATGGTCCTCTGTTCT